>CATIWR010057609.1:0-150049 GCA_949677035.1 Omphalea diandra | reverse complement strand
TATATATATATATATATATATATATATATATATATATATATATATATATATACATATATATATTGCATTTCTACACGAATGCATACTCACATTATAGTTTTCAACTCATTTGCTACTAATGCTTTAAAATCCTTCAACTTCATATTAGGTTGTGACATTATCCTACTTTTGTACTCCCTTTTTAAAAACTCATTATTATAGAATTTTGTTTTGGTGTATCCATAGCATTTATGGTGAGGCTTGTATGTTTTAATAGTCAATGTGTTGGTGGCATTATGTATACTCACGTGAAAAACCCATGGACATCCTTCCTTACAAACAACCCTAATTTTATCATCATCATTTTTTGCATAATGCACATGTGCTCCTTTGATAACAGTATACCTTGTAATAGCTTCCCTAATTTCTTAAATGTTTTTGAAAGTTATCCTCACACAAAACATAGGTATTTTAGCATTTGGACCAAAATAAACACTAGTCTTACTTTTCCTTATAACACCATCACCATATTCATCATCACTTTCTTCAACATAACTCCCTATGTCAGAATTGTTATAATACACATTATATTGCCTATCTTCTGGTACCTTATTTTTTGGTACCTTATCATCACCAATAGATTCTTCTACTTTAGAAATTATATCCACAAGTATACTCTCACCATCTTCAACATTTGTACCATATTTATCATTTTCTTTTTATGTTTTATGTTTGACCTTATATTGTCTAACACTTTTCTTGCAACTTATCATCTTTATCATTAGTCAAGCTCCTTACATTCACATAAATTTCATCAAATGTTGATGTCTCTCATCAGCCAACTTATCTACTATAACATTAACCTCATCATTAGTAGGATTCATTAGTATACTACCCCTATTAGTCATAAGTACACTGCCTCCATCACTGTTTATATTTAAAACATATACAAAGGGTTGAGCACTTGTACCTTTCCCTTTATTAGCTTTTGCATTCTTACTGTAGTGTTCAATATAGAACTCTAAACTCTGGCCTGTCTTAGCATCATGGCTAATTTAGATGACACTAAAGTCATCCTTTATTGGAATAAATGGTCTACCAACTAATTTTCCATAAAACAACCCCTTAATGCTTTTATACCCTATATCCTTCACATAAGACATAATATTGGGGTACAACAAAAGGTCAACATCTAATTTTATTTTCACTATTCTAGCCTTATCACCCATATACTTATTCATATTGTCCCTAAACAACTTACCCCTATGGTGAATAATCAATTAAACTTTAATGTTAACCATACCTATAAAGAAAATAATCACAATTCACTTTAATATGTTGTGAATGCTTGGAGAACATATGACCCAAGGCATTGGCCTCATTTCTCTAGTTTGAATGAGGTGTTTTGAATGACAACAAAACCTTTAGAAGTACTAATGTTTGTATTTTAGTGTTTTTTGTATCTTATAGGGGGAGAATGTTATGATAATGTTTAGAGGATATGTGACCCTAAGTGTTTTTGTATAAGTGGTGTAGTTTAGGATAACCAACTGGCATGAAGAAGGTATAACAGGCATTGAACAACTTCCAACGAGCATGGAGAATGTCTCAACAAACATTGGATAAATATTTAGATGAGTTATACTCTTTGGACCTCACAACGGATGTTATCATTTAGAAATAGGCTTTAGAGAAGTGTTTTAGGTTGATCTGTGCTAGACCTCACCATAAGTATTGAAGATTCATAACGGGCGTTAATCTGGCTAAGCAACAGGCATTGGAAAAGTGCCTAAAATTGAGCTAAAGCATTTAGAACTCGAAACAAACATTAACCCTTCTTAATAGGCATTAAAGGAGTTTCCAATAGGTATTGAAAAACCTCTAATAGCCATTAAAACATGTGTGTAGTTATTGAAAAATAGGGTATCAAATTTGAGCTTTCTAGAAAATCAACAACGAGCGTTTATCATACTCTAATGACCATTGAGATCAAAGTCAATGACCATAGAAGCATGAACAATGGGCATTGGAACTATCTATTATAACATTGATAGGCGTTACAGAGGATCAATAGACATTGTCACTACTAATGACTAGTTTTATAGAAAAGTGTTAAACTGAACTTCAACTATTCCAATGGCTAGTTTTGGAGTTATGATATATAAGGAGCATTTTCTGAAGACTAAAGAGATTGATGAAACTTTTGAAAACATTTATAAATAACTAAAGAACATCTAGCAAGCTATTTATGCCAAACTCTTTGGTGTTGCTTTATATTTGGGTAGAGTGATTATTGTTTTTGTTATTCTTTGAGAGTAGGTTTTTTTTAAGCTTTAAAAGTGTCTTTGTTGCCTAATTTGAGAGGCATTGATATTGCTTAGATCTATCCTTACTAGAGGTTTTAAAAGTTGATATTGTACCTTAAAAAAATATCAAGGGGTTTAAAAGTTGATATTGTACCTTAAAAAAATATCAAGGGGTTTGGTTGGCTCTTTTATTCCTTACAAAAAAGAGTAGTTGCAGAGATTGTCCTTGAGCTTAGAAAAGGAAAGGTTATTCCTTACCCTAGAAAATGAAAGGTTTGTTCTTGAGCCTAGAAAAGAATAAAAAAAGGCCTAAGTAAAAGCTTAGGGAATGAAGTAGACACACTGTTAAATCACTATAAATTTATGTGTTGATTGTGTTATTGCTTTTATTTTTAGTGTGTTTGTGTTTTATTTATAACCCAATTCACCCCCCTTTTGGGTTGCCTTATTTGCCACTCATTCCAATAATTGTATCAAAGCTTGACCTTTTTTGAAGCTTAAGTGCAAGATGGATATGATCATGGTAGATTAAAATGAGCATGGACCTAAAGGAAAATAAATTGTGAGAGCTTCCTTCTTCAATGGAATAAATTGCCAGTATCGAAAGAGTAGAATCTACTAGTTTCTTAGGTCTGAATCCATTGAGCTATGGAGAATTATAGAGAAAGGTACATACACTTTAATTAAGACACTTGTTGATAGGACTTAAATAGAGAAGGCATAAATGAGATCTCTGATAAAGAAAAAAAGGCAAGATGCCAACAATGAAAAGGACATCTATAGGCTCTTTTGTGCTTTTAAGCAGAAGTGATTACAACAAAATGGGCATGAAGTCAATTACCAAAGAAATGTTATAGGCCTTAGAGATCATACATAAGGGAACAAATAAAATCAAAGAAAATAAGATGAAGACCCTTATTTTTCAGTATGAAAACTTTTTTTATGAAGATTGATGAAACAATCTCAAAAATGTATGATCGATTCATTAAGATTGTTAGAGAAATGAAGGCTCTGGGGAAAACATTCACCAATAAGAAACTTGTGAAGAAAGTTTTGATGTGTTTACCAAATGAGTGTCTCAACAAGGTCACCTCTATCAAGGATTTAAAAGACTTGAAGATCATGCCACTTGATGAGCTATGAAATGAGCCTGAATAGAAAAACACTATCCATATCTGAAGATGCAAATAAGAAGAGATTGGGATAACACTCAAATCTACCTTCAAATGCCTTAGCTTGGATGATGAATAATTAGATGAAAAGTATGCAGTCCTTCTAATAAATAAAGAAGGATGTTGAAGAAGAAGAAGGGCAAACATAAGCTTAAGTAGATTGAATGCTATAGATGTGGAAAGCTTGGCCACATGAAAGTAGATTATCTAAAAGCTAGAGTTAAGAAGAAAGACAAGTAGAAGGAGAAAACCAATAAGGCCATTTGGGATGACTCTAGTGCATCTGAACCAAGTGAGGATGAAGAAGAGCCAAGGATAGGGAGAATAGAAAGAACCAATCTTTGTCTCATGGCATTAGAGGGAAACTCTTTGAAACAAATATGTTCTAGCTCTCTTGATAGTGATGTAGATGAGAATGATCAAGAGTTTGGTAGACATGTTTACTATTGAAAATCTTATTAAAACCTTAAAATCCACCAATAATAATCTTGATAAAAGGTTTGGAGAAATAAAATTTTGAAAATTGAATTGGCGGAACTTAAGAAAAGTTTTGAGCTATTATAAAAAGAAAATGAGTCTTTCATAAAAGAAAAGAAGTTTTATGAAATTATGTCTTCTAAAAATGAGAGTTTTAAGAAAGAGATCTCAACTTTGAAAGATTCATTTGCCTCTTTTACAAAAGGAAAGAAAAACTTGATCTCATTTTGGGCTCTCAAAAGATTTCAAAAGATAAACATAGCTTAGGCTTTGATCCTTATAAACCTTCCACTTTAAAGCTAAAGTTTGTGAAAGCTTTTACCAAAGCTAGAACTCCCTCACCTTCATCAAAATCACATGTGGATGATCATAACTGCTAACACTCACATTCTTATAAGTCAAAGACAAATCATGCCTTTATTTATGGAGCCAAGTATGTTAAGAATGCACAGGTTCCGTCATGTTTTAGGTATCAACGCTTTAGAAAGCCACCTCACACTTGCTCTACAAATGAGCTTAAGAAAGCATACATTTGGTAATGCTTTTGTTATGGAAAATATGACCATAAAGCATACTTTTGTTATGATAGATTGAGAGATGAACATGTTTATGCTACTAACCCAGATAGAACTAAAAGAAAATGGGTACCAAAGAAAGTTTAATTTTATAGGATTGGAAGCTCCTCACCCTTTACTCAGAATGGAGAATCAAATCATGATTGAAGCTGCAGAATTTAAAAGGAGATTGTATTTTAGGAATCATCAACTATAATGTATCTTTACCCCTCCTTATGGTTTAACATGCTTTTACTAAGAGAAAGTTTGAATTATGAATCTCTTTACATCTACCTTTCCTCTCTATTGCTTTTCTCATCACATGAAGAGAACATTTGACCCTAAGTTATGTTCACTGAATTATTGTTTAAATATCTTAAGAGATTTGTTAGAAGAAAACATATAGATAAATGGAGTTTTCTTTCTAAGTGATCTGTATTTTTAGTATCATCCTATTTGCTTTTGTTTTTGTGATTTTTGAGAAGGATGAACAATGGGCATTGGAACTATCCATTACAACATCAATGGGCATTGTCACTACTAACGACTAGTTTTACAGAAAAGTGTTGAATTAAAGTTCAATAATTCCAATGGTTAGTTTTGGAGTTTTCCTATATATTAAACATTTCTAAAGACTAAAAGGATTGATGAAACTTTAGAGAACGTTTGTAAACAACTAGAGAACATTTAGCAAGCTATTTGTGCAAATCCCTTTAGTGTTGCTTTGTATTTGGGTAGAGTGAAGATTATTTTTGTTACACTTTCAGAATAGATTTTCTTGAGTACTAAAAGTGTATTTGCTACCTAATTTGAGAGGCATTAACACTACTTGGATTTATCCTTGCTAATGGTTGTAAAAGTTAGTATTGTACCTTAGAAAAATACCGAGGGGTTGGGTTGACTTTCTTGTTCCTTGTAAAAAAGGGTAGTTGTAAAGGTTGTCCTTAAGTCTGGAAAAGGAATGTTTGTTCTTGAGCTTGGAAAAAGAATAAAAAAGGCCTAAATGAAAGCTTAGGGAGTGGAGTAGGTACATTGTCGAACCATTATAAATCTTTGTGTTGATTGTGTGATTGCTTCTATCTTTTATGTGTTTGTGTTTTTATTTACAATCCAATTCACCCCCTCTTGGGTTGCTTCATCTGTCACTCATTCCAATATAATACAAAGTTAAACTCATGCTTAATATAATGCATAGCTAAACTCATGCATACAAACCATATACGTAGCTAACTTGAAGCATACAATACATTATATAATGCAAATATATATCTAAACTCATGCAAAACTAACCACATTCATAGCTATATTGAAGCATTTTGTTAAAGTCAGTGCAAATAAAACATTAAAATAATCCAACCCTAAATTGAAGCATTTTTTAATCTAATTTCAGTTTAATTAAAATAATAGAACATTATACTTCTAAAATTTGCTAACAGTTAAATAAAGTTTATTTAACAGTGGACCATAATACACTAACGAACATAACAATGCAAGTTACAAAAATGAATTTACTTGCCTTTAAAGGAAAATATAGGCTCACCACCACGATATTGATATCCAAAATGTCAATAATGGACCACCACTTTGATTATTCTTTGTAAAAAATAACCAAATTGTCACAAATACCCCAATGTCTTGACAAATACTCTACCATCCAATGCTTGGGATCACAATGATGTTTATCGAAGATTTAAATGATTTAGTTTAATTTTATTGAAGAATTGGAATTGTATTTCTCAATTTGAAGGTTTCAAATTTCTCCAATTACTTATGCGGTGAAATTAATTTAGGATTTTAGAGATTTTTACCTTTCAAATTTACCAATCTAACCTTAATTTTTTATTTACTTTCACATATGGATATTTGACACATACTCCTCATTCTCCCATTATCTAATCCTACTCAGCTTTCTCATGTTAACACATACTCTTACTTTACAGTAAGTGTAGTTCACGCTTCTAACTCCTATTAAATTAGGGGTTAATGTGTGTAAAAATAAAAGTACAGGGATATCATGTACACATAAATAAGAGTGTAGGGGACAATTGTAAAAAATAATAAAACTGTAGGGCGAAAATATGAGTTTTTCCTAAAAAAATTCAAATTTTGCGTCGCCTTAACAGATTGGAGCGTGGCCATGGGGGCACCTGAAAATAGTGACAGTTTCTCTCTCCCGCTCCGAACAGCGCTGAAGGAGAAAAATCAAATTATTTAAAGTCTGAGGTTTTCTACTTCCTGGTTCAATTCAATTACTATAACCCTGTATTCTAACCTTTACGCCTTCATTCATTTTCAAGTTCTTCGCTTTTAGAAACACAATTTTAGGTTTCAAGACTGAAGAATTTTGATTTAGGGTTTTATTCTATTTTTCTCACCTCAAAATATGAGTTAGATTCTTTGTCAATTTTATCATTTCTGCAGATATTTCACGTATATTTTATATGTTTTAAATTCATATATTACATTGCATTGGCAATCCTTTGGTCGTCATCTTCAAACCAATTGCGGATAATTTGGGGGAAGAAAAAAAGCATTGTTTTATTTTTTTTTATTCTGACTTAGCACTATATTTCTGCAGCTGCGAAGTAAAAAATAAGACGGACCAGAATGGTGGCTGCCAAGGTATATAAAATAGCTACGGCCTGTAATTGTTTTTCCATTCAATAATTCAATTGTTTATTTTCTCCTTTCTTGTTTGTTTAGTGTGTGCTTTCTTTTATATTTTTAGGCAAAAGTTCAAATGGGTGTCGATCGAGTGAGTACGGATGCTCAATGTCACAGGACTGATCAAGGTTTGTGTCATTTTCTTTCCATTAAACTTATAATTTTAGATACCAAAATGTTTTATGTACCTTATCCTTTCTCTTTTGGATGCAGTTGTTAAGAATTTCAAAGTATATCCAAGTAATGAAAAAGTTAAGGTGGAAGTCAGTAGGGTGTAAGTGTAACTTGAGTTTTGTTCTTTGTGAAATTTTCATTATCGGCTCTGGATAAGTAACGATAGGATCTTATGTTCTTTTCCAGCAGATCGATTACAGATACCCTTGTGCCTGCAAGGTGTGTAACTTGAGAGGCTTTGCTAATTTTTCTTTGGAATTCATAACAACTTGTAGAAATTTTAAAATAAAGTTTTATAGTTTGCATTGTTTGGCTTCAAAGTTTTTTAAGGTGGAGGAATTGAAGAAGTATAAGGCTCAAGATGATAACATCTTCTTACTCAGGATCTGTAAATGGAAAATTGAAGAGTTGAAGTGTCTTGCTGAGATATTTAGAGTAATTGAAAGATATTACATTTCATATAGTAGGTTTTTGTATATTGTATTGAACATAGACAGGACTACAACTCAATCAGAGTTGTGCAGCTCTTGGGTTAGTTTGGGTTTGCTTTCCAAGATCATTTATGGAAACCTTAGTTTTATTGTTTAGTTTTATTGTCAGTTTCTCTATCCCTTAATAGGGCTTTTTAACTGCCAGGAATTAGGATAAAACTAATAATTGTTTTCTTTTGTTTTTTTCATTTTCCTGATATTATTATTGAATGAATTCATTGAAGGATATCTGTACCCCTTAACAAAGGAGCTCTTCAGACTACTGCAATCGATTCAGAGGTAATTATGTTTTCATTCATTTATTGAACTTGTTTCAAATGTGTTTTGGGTGAGAACGCGAGTCATTTCTTCAAAGTTGCAACACCATTTAAGTACTTGATCTTATTGTAATCTATAACTTTTAATGTGAAGGGAGGTTTAAAATTTGCTCGGAAGATCAAAGGCAAGTCTGTTAGTTCTGGTATGGTTTAAATTTAAGCAAGAATTTGCATTGCAGATAATTGAGTCTTTTTTTTTTTTTTTTAAACCACTGCTGCACTTTCATTGGACCTTTTCAGCGAAGCAACATTTTAATGTTAGAAGAAAAGCATTGGCTGATGTAACCAATGCCCAGGGCAGCCACCTGAGGAATGTTACGTGTGATGGTTCCAAGCCAAAGTGAGTATCTCTATATGAAGTGGCATGCCATATGCTTCATTTTGATTTCAAAGAAGTTTATTTACTCCCACTGCTTGGATTTGCATTGTTCACAGTTTACAAGATCCTTTTTAATTCCCCTTTGCATGTGTAACAATTTCTCAAGAGTTTTTATCATTAAATCTTATAAGATTTACAAGCATTATCAATTTAGCAGAGTTCTGATTATTGTTCAACTCTAGTTAGAAGTTTAATCTGTGAAAGACGAACGGACTCATTTAGATTTGCATGTTTCCTAGGCAAACCCTTTCTTGTTCTCTCTCTCTCTCTCTCTCTGAGTTTTTTGAGTATTATTTCATTGAGTGGACATAGTGATTGATAAAGTGGTACTGAAGTGAATGGGAACATATCTGTTCTTTTCTCTTTTTCTTGTTTTTGTTTGCAGAAACATACTTTCTTCTGAGTGTTCTATGTTTGAGATAAAATTTCCTTTTCCAAGTTAATATGGTTTGTGAATTATATTGAATAGACAGTTAAGAGTTATTGTTATTTTTATTTCAGTTGTTTTCTTATATCTGATGCCAGTTAATGTTGGTGTGGTACTTTGGTTATCATCAATGTTTTTAGGATTTCAACGGCTTCAGGTTCTAGGGACGTGAATATCTCATCAAGGAAATGTTCAACGGTATGGAAAACCAAACAGTAGGATAATGTTTTGTTTACAACATGTTGGTTTTTTTTTTTAATTTTTTTATTCCTTTGCTGTTTTGTTTGTTAGCACTAGGTTAAATAGTCCTGTGAATTAGTCCTTGACTTTAAAGCGGCCTATTGTGAGAAGAATCTAGTTAAATAGACAATATAATTTATATGTAGGTTCTATAACCCCCTGTTGCTTTTCTCAAGCTTCAACTATGCTTAACTAGCATTTGTCTTGCCTTATTTTTCTTTTTTCATTTGTGCAAATGCATGTGTGGTATAGGAGTGTGGAAAGTTATAACTTGAATGCTAGTTCAGCATCTACGCTCACTTGTGCAGTTTGACCGAATTGCGACAAGACCAAGATCTTATTGTTTCATTTAAAGAAAATGAGTGGTTTGCTATTTTGACTCTTAGGCTTTGTTTATATCAAAGAAAATAACTTGGTTGCAAAAAATGTTCTCTAAGAAAACATCTTATTTTCTGTTGTTTCATTACGTTTATGAAAAGTAGTAGAAAATCTCATATATACATATAAAGCAGTCTGTTGGTTGGTTCCATTTATGAAAAGTAGTAGAAAATCTTATATACATATAACATAGACCGAATTCTCTCAAGAGCTTGCATGGTAACATTCTTTGTGGAGAGCTTGCCAAATAAAATTATTTAAATAAAATTATTTTTTAGGTACTATAATTTGTTATATATTTTATCCTTTATTAGGTGCCATTTAGTGCTTGTTATGTAAATGACTAATGAACTTCAATATTTGATGTTAAAATTCATACTATATAATTAATATACAAAATGCAAAAATAATATCGATAATATAATAATTTATAATTTGCGAATTATTAGAAAAAAACATATGCTATAGTTTGCTTTATAAAGTTTGCTATTGCTTTCTTCAACTCACTCCTTTTCATTCCTATTCTTATATTACATTTAAAAGAAGTTTTTATTTGATTTTCTTTGATTTTATAATTTTGTGTTTTACTTAATCTATGTTATACTTGCATAAATCTATCATTGCAATTAATGTTAAAGGTAATGACACAACTCAAAAGACATTATAATTTATCACAAGCCATTATACTATGAATCCACTTCAAGAGTTATAGTATTAAAAATTAATGAGTATCATTTCTTAAGATGTTGTATAACCTTATTAATCCATCCATTTTAAATATTTATAAATTGAGTTTCAATATATGCTCAGCTTTTATGAAATTTATATATATATATATATATATATACTCTTTCATTTTAATACAAATAAGTTGAAATGAGAGAGAATTCGTGATGAAAAACTATGATCCAAAATTATTTTTATAATTTTTTTATAGATAAATATTTTTAAAGTGTTATCGTCATATTATGATTATTGTGAATGAGGATTAAGATAGAGACCAAGTTGGTATATTTAGCTTCTAATTATATATATTAGTCATTTCTTTAATTTTTAAGATTTTTGAGTTGATAATTATTTTTATTATTTTATTGAATTGGCCAAAATTTTTAATTACTTGGTTAATCTTATAAATAGACTTAATTTATGTGACTATATCTTATAAGTTATAATATCGTTTTGCAACATTTCACATATGAAGATGCTAGCTCAATCTTTTTCTATGATAATCTTTCGAAGTAGTTCACACAAAGTCTTATAGAAGTACTTGGACAAAATATAGAAATAGTAACAATTCAATTGAGGAATGTTATCATTTTTTCCTTTTCTTTGAGAATATTTTTTTATTCTTTTCAGATTGAATTTTATTCACAACACTCTTATGTATCTACTTTTTTTTTAGTTTAATATGATTCAATTTATCTTCTTTATTTTTTTGTATTTAAGTCTTAAGTTTACATTTTCAATAGTTTATGTTATGATACAAGTAACTATTTTATAAATAAATTTTACGTTTGAATGTCACATTTAATAGCTTGAGATTGATATTTATTTCTTCAATAAATTTGATCATTGTGTTCTAATTATTATTATGTTTTTATGTATGTCATTTTTTTGACATATCATTTAATTCTAAAAAAATTAAATACTTATTATGTAATGACAAAAAAAAGATTAATGTAAACTTCAATATTTGATAACATATTTAATATCTATAATTATAACAATTATAAAAATGTAATATAAATATATTATAACTAAAATATTATTTTTGAAACAAAGCAAATTTTTATGATAAGAAATATGTTATTTAACTGAATTCTTGCCAATAGTTTTATTGACAACGTTAAAGTTTTCAATAAAGTTCAAATTTTTAACAATATATTATAATTTGTTATTATTATTATTATCATTAATGTATTTCTAAATTATCTTATCTTCTCTAATTTCTTAATATAAATTCTTAAAAAATTAAAGATAAAACAAAAATATTATTGTTTTTGAAATTTTCTTTAAATAACATGCTAAAAAAGAAGATATGTATGTTAAAAAATATATTATTTTGACGTGTTAAACTAATCAACCTATGATATATAAATATAATTTATTTAATATTTCGATCAAATCAATATTTTTTATATTTTATATATATGTGTGTGTATGTATGTGTGCATGTATTTTACAATTTTAATAATATTTAAGAATTAAATAAAACCATGCTTTGCACGCGCATAAATGCTAGTTCTTTTTGGTGGTTGGCACAAATTGGTAGATACTGATTTCCTTTTGATTTATAAGATTATAGAAATATTTGAACCATTAAAACTTGTATCATTTATTAGTGAATATGAGAAAAAAATACATAGAAAACTAAATTATGGTGGCTATCATCTGTCTTTGATGACCTTTATTGGTTGCTGGCAACTAGTGGTGATTAGCGGTGGTCAAGGATGATCGGTGATAGTTGGTATACTATTAGGTATGTGCTTATAGGATTCCTCTTGAAGTTGTTTTTCATTTGAATGAGTTTCTCAAAGTTTGAAACATGACTTATTGTCTTTAAAAATATTATTTATCCTTTTGTAAATAATAGTTTCATTTTAGTATTGTTAAGGGAAAGGGAGATTAGGTAGTTTTGTGTAAATGATACCAATGAGAGCATGCATTAGAGAGGGGCATGGAAGAGTAGATAATGCTAATAGTCTTTAATACACATGCTAGGTAAGGATGTGAGAGATATCTTTGAGGGAAGTGAGGGTCGTTCCATACCGAGTGATGGAGGGTAAGATGAGGTGAATATGTGAGGTGTAATATGAGGGTGAAGGTATAAGAAGGTGTTGATCTAAGGTTGGGATAGTAGTAGTTAGTATGACCTTTTGATGGCAGAGTTTAGTGAGAGAAAGCCTAGAGATAGAATTCATTGGGAAATGAGCCAAAAGGACCATTGTATGAAAGTGTGTGAGTATTTTTAGTGGGTAGTGATAGAATATGAGCCACTCAGTTAATGTTATACCAAAAGGGTGCTTCCCACAAACTCGGTTCGCTATTGAGGCCTTAAGAGGCCATCCACAGGCCTAGTTCATGGTTGAGACCCCAAAAGAGTG
This sequence comes from Omphalea diandra, assembly GCA_949677035.1. Lineage (NCBI taxonomy): Eukaryota > Viridiplantae > Streptophyta > Magnoliopsida > Malpighiales > Euphorbiaceae > Omphalea > Omphalea diandra. The sequence continues at coordinate 137,387 of CATIWR010057609.1, read as the reverse complement.
CTTATCACAGCCTAGGTTCATAATAGAGCCGTGAAGAGGTCTCCTGCAAGTTTGGTCCATGATTGCGAACCTAAAAAGGTGTCTCTGGTGGACTTAGTTTGTGGTTAAGGCCTAAATAGGCCTCCCATGGACCTGCTCCACAGTTGAGACCTAAAAGGGTGCCTCTTGCGAACTTGGGCCTTGTAGAGGCTCGAAGAGGCCTTTTTTGGGCTTGGTTTGCGATTTAGACCCTAAAAGGGTGCTTCCTGCAGTTCGTTCGCAGTAATAGGCCTACCACAGACTTGGTTTGCGCTTGAGATCTCTAAAAGCGTGACTTCCACGATAGAGGCCACGATGCTTTGTGAGGACCTAACACATAGTAAAAGCTCTCTTTATGAAATAGAAGGTCAAGAGATGGGATCTCTTGAGGGATGGAATGAGAGTGAGGTAGAGAAAAAGGAATTGTTGAGAGAATGATTAAGGCTTCAAAGGGGGAACAAAGTGGTATAAAAGCAAAGATAAAGACATGGAAGTATAAAGGGCCTATAGTATGGAGAGCCATGTGGCAAGAAAGGATTAGCACCCTTGATTTAAAGGGTGTCATTGGACAAGAAGAGTTTAGCATTCTCAAGTGAGATTGGGCTAGCACCTTCAAATGAGAAAAAGTTATTTGCTCGATATGGGAGAATTCTAAGAGATGGAAGTCCTTTTAAAATGGTGGAGGGAGAGCTCTGAGGAGTAAGATGGAGGGGGTGTCTCCATGAGATTGAAGGCCCGCCCAAAGGGATTAAAGGATCTTAAGGTCTTTGGCAGTATGGTCTTTACGGTTGAGATCCTTTAAGTCCCTAATGGACACGCTTCCATGGTCAAGACCCATGGGGACCTCCCATGAGCATGCCTTTTTGGACGAGGCTCTTAGGGTCTCTAGTAGAAGTTACTCCATGGTCAAGATTCGCCTAGTCTTTTGCCGGCATGCTTCCATGATTGTGGCTCTTAGGCACTCACTTTAGCTTTAATAGGGTAGTGAAATGATATGTTAAGTATGATGTACTCAAATGAATTTAGTTTGTGTTAAGTATGATGTGCTCAAATGAATTTAGTTAAGTACAAAATGCTCATTTATTTAACTCACAAGGATATTGATACGATTCTACATTATCTTACATGAATAATAGAGATGTATCATAAGAAATATATGTAGATAGATGTCAAACGGTATGAATGAAAGAGATAAGCAAACGATAGAAGGTCTTTAAGTTGGAAGGAGGGACCTCTAAAGGATAAGACACTTGAAGAGCATGGATGGAAGGATGTCTCTAAGGTGGAGGGAGATGTCTCCAAAGCAGAGAGGGGGCCTCCAAGTGATGGGAAACCCTTCAAATAGAGTTTAAGAGATTGCATAAACCTTTTTATAAAGAGTTAGAAACCTCTTGACACCTTTCAAATAGAGTTTAAGAGATTGCACAAACCCTTTTATAAAGAATTAGAAACCTCTGGACAAGGAAAGTAAGATGAAAGGGAGTAATAAGAGTAAGGGTGAATTGCGAGAGATCTTTGCAGAGTGTTAAAGGTGTTGGAGACCATTCAAAAAGATTGGAGAGCTTCAAGATGTGGGGAGATACAAGAATGAAATGTGTGGGTTGGAAGAAGGTTTTCAATGAACTTAAGGCCCATTCTAGCCCATTCTAAAGGGATATCATATAAGAGTCTTTTATGATGTAAACGTGTATGCAAGTGCAGATATAATCGTCCCCCTATGTTCCTTAAACTATCTTCTCTCTCTCTCTATTACATAACATACTTGTGTTCCTTTGAAACTACTAACGCCATTGCATAAGTGAGCATGTGGAATGTTAGAAGGTTTCAGGGGGGCATAGAGGTGAAGGTGCTTCTAGTGTAAAGTGTATTTGAATATGTATAAACACCAAGTATGGTCAAACATTTTGAAAATGAGTTATCAAGACAATATTCTAAAGGGGGATGCACTCCTTGAGCAAATGTGGAACTTAAAAAGAATGAATGTGTTATTATAGCCAATTAAAAGAGGTTTCAAAATGCGCTTTGTAACATGTTGAAGTAGATAATTATATCAAGTGAACTAAAGGATGATTTCATATGATTATGGTGTTCAAGAGAGAGAGTTTAGCTCATTCAAAGATATACTTCAAAGAGTTAGAAACCTCTTGACACCTTTCAAATAGAGTTTAAGAGATTGCACAAACCCTTTTATAAAGATTTAGAAACCTCTTGACAAGGAAAGTAAGATGAAAGGGAGTAATAAGAGTAAGGGTGAATTGCGAGAGATCTTTGTAGAGTGTTAAAGGTGTTGGAGACCATTCAAAAAGATTGGAGAGCTTCAAGATGTGGGGAGATACAAGAATGAAATGTGTGGGTTGGAAGAAGTTTTTCAATGAACTTAAGGCCCATTCTAAAGGGATATCATATAATAGTATTTTATGATGTAAACGTGTATGCAAGCGCAGATATAGTCGCCCTCTATGTTTCTTAAACTCTATTCTCTCTCTCTCTCTCTCTCTCTCTCTCTAACATAACATACTTGTGTTCCTTTGAAACTACTAGCACCATTGCATAAGTGAGCATGTGGAATGTTAGAAGGTTTCGGGGGAGGCATAGAGGTGAAGATGCTTGTAGTGTAAAGTGTATTTGAATATGTATAAACACCAAGTATGGTCAAACATTTTGAAAATGAGTTATCAAGAAAATATTCTAAAGGGGGATGCACTCCTTAAGCAGACGTAGAACTTAAAAAGAATGAATGTGTTATTATAGCCAATTAAAAGAGGTTTCAAAATGCGCTTTGTAACACGTTGAAGTAGATAATTAAATCAAGTGAACTAAAGGATGGTTTCATATGATTATGGTGTTCAAGAGAGAGAGTTTACCTCATTCAAAGATATACTTCACACGTTTGTCCTCTTGATAATAAGGGCTCATATGTACTCAATAGTGATGGAAACAGTGAGAGGTTAAGCAAGGGTGAGAGTGAAATACAAAATATATCTTTTCTTGTGAAAAAATGTCACCATTATTATATGGAGACCTTAATGAAGCTAGGATAGTTGTCGTGTTGCCTCAAGGGGTAAGGAAATGTTGCACCACCATATGTAATGTTTCACCACCACATTCAAAAAGTTTGTTGGCTTAGTGGCTTTTATTTCAAGCCAACAACAATAATGTACCTTTAAGGAGTGAAAGTCTACTCACTGGGGAGATGAAAGAGTGATAGGGTTATCCTCAAGAGGTTTTGGAGGTTTCATTTATTTGGAAGCCTTTTCTTTTGGGTAAGGGCTTAGATGGTGCCTTCTGTTTAGGAGAGGGTTTAGGAGTGCTTTGCTCTTAGGAGAAAGTTTATAAGTGTCTTCTGATTGAAGAGGGCTTTGCTTGAGGGGCCTTCCGATTGGGAGAAGACTTAAAAGTGCCTTCCAATTAGGAGAAGACATAAAAGTATCTTCCGTTTGGGAGAAGACTTAGAGGTGCCTTTCGATTGGGATAGGGCTTAGAGATACCTTTCATTTTGGAGAGAGCTTAGAGGAGCCTTTTGGTTGGTAGAGGGCTTAGAGGTGCCTTATGGTTGAGGCATAGAGGTACCCTTTGGTTGAGAGAGGACTTAGAAATACCTTTTGGTTGGGAGAGGGCTTAGGGGTGCTTTTTGTTTGAGAAAGAATTTAAAGGTGTCTTTTGGTTGAGATAATGATTAGAGGTGTTTCGAGTTGATGAGAGCTTAGAGGTGCCTTCCAGTTGGGATAGGTCTTTGGAGGCATATCTTGGCTAGGATAAGGCTTAAAAGTGTATTTTACTTGGGAAAGAGATTAAGGAAGGCTTAGAAGTGCCTTCTGATTTGGATGGGGATTGTCTTCCATTTGAGAGAGGGCTTAGAGGTGGGAGAGAGCTTATAGGTGTCTTCCAATTAAGATAGAGTTTAAACATACATTTCGTTTAGGAGAGAGCTTAAATGTATCTTCTGTTTAGGGCTTAGAGGTGTTTTTTAGTTAGGATAAGGGTTAAAGGTGTCTTTGCTTAGGAGAGGGCTTAGAAGTGCCATCTTGTTGAGAGAACGCTTAAAGGTGCCTTTCGGTTGGAAGAAACCTTGGAGGTGCTTTCGGTTGTGAGAAGGTATAAAGTGTTTTCCTGTTGGGACAAGTCTTGAGAGAGGGTTTAAAAGTGTTTCCATTTGAGATAGGGTTTAGAGGTGTGTTCGAGTTGGGATAGAGCTTGGAGTGTCTTTCGATTGAGATATGGCTTAGAGGTGCCTTGAGCTTTAGAGACAAACTAGAGGTGCCTTCCGTTTGGAATAGGGACTAGAAGTGCCTTTTGGTTGGGATAAGGTTTAGAGGTGCCTTCTAGTTAGAAGAGGGCTTAGAGTGGTCTTATGATGAGAGCTTAGAGTGCCTTTTGGGGGAGGGGCTTTCAGCTGCTCGTGGTGGGAGTTTGGAGTGCCTCATGAAGGAGGACTTTGAGGTGCTTCTTAGTGAGGGCTTGAAGTACTTCTCGATGAAAGGGCTTAGAGGTGGCTTTTGGTGAGGGCTTGGAGGGTGAGAGGGAGAAAGGGTTATTGGCAGACACCAAACTTTATGGGATGGATGTCTTTACGGCAAAAGGCATGGAGGGTAAGTGGGACCAACTTCTCATGCATTAAGATAAGCCTTTAATGGGTGATTGGGTGAAGTGATTAGGTTTAGCAAGCAGAGCAAGGAGGGCTAGTGAGGAAGGGCAGCAAAAGAGGGGCTAGCAAGGAGGGTTAGTGGAGAGGGCTATTGAAAAGGCTAGTGAGGGCGCTAGCAGGAAAGGCCAGTGAGCAGGGTAGCGGGAAAGGTTGCATTACACATTGGAAAGTGAAGATCATGATCCAGTAATTGTATAAGAGTTTATATATATATTCCTCTAGGTATGATCAACATGGCTTCATTCTACACAATCACTCCTCCCAATGAAGTTGCCAAAATATAAATGCTGGGTTCATTTTTAGTATTATTGAAGGGAAGGTGGAATGAGGTCCTGTTGTGTGCAAATGATATCAATGAGAGGGATGAGTTAGAGAGAGGCATAAGAAGACGAGCAGACAATGCTAATGAGCTTTAATGCTGATGGCAGGTAAGGATGTGAGAGATATCTTTAAGAGGAGTCCTTTCATATCATGTGGTGGATAGGCAAGAAGCCTGATGAGTTGAAGGTTTAAGGTGTAATATAAAGGTGAATGTATAAGAAGGGGTTGTTGTAGATGGATGTTGGAATTGTAGTAGTGAGTATGACTTTTTGATCGGAGAGTTTAGTGAGAGAAAGTCTAGAGAGAGAGTTCATTGGGAAATCAACTAAGATGATCCTTTGTATGAAATTATGTAGGTATTTATAGTGGGTAGTGGTAGAATATGAGCCGCCGATTTAGTGTTGTGGCAAGATCTATTATATGTGTAAGGTGAGGTGTAAGACTAAGGTCTTAGAAAACACATGGATTGCAATCAAGACCATTAGAAGAGGTCAATAAAAAAGTGTTTTTTTTATTAACGGGCCTACTTTGAGCCCATTGAGCATATCTCCCTAATCATTCCAAAATTAAAGGATTAGATTGCAATCTTGTTACAAATTTGTAATTAATCTCTTATCATAAATATAAAACTACACCGTTGACCACAAAAACATTTTTAACAGAATTTTTTTAGGAAAATATTTTCTTTGAAACTATTGTAGACTTACTACAACATCTATAATATGATAGGGATAAAAACACTTTTAGTTTTCAGACCTTTTGAGGTGCAACTTTTTAAGTGTATTAAATAATCTTAATGAAGATACTTAAACCTATTTATGAAAGGAAATCTCTGAGACATATAGACTTTGTTTATGTGCATGTTTATGAACAAAAGGATACATGGATTACCACATACAGTTCTTGAATGCATAAAATTAAATAACGACCGTTGCGTAATGTAATGACTGTTATATAACATTATTTTGACATTCTGTTACTGTTATGACTATTTTTTAACGGTTGAAAAAAATTTCTGTAACTCATAGTGGCCATAATAGCTGTTACGTAACAATAATGGTTGTTGTATAACAGTAATGACCATTGCATAACGGGCCATTATTTTTTTAAAAAAATTTTCTCTTTTTTTATTTCTTTTTCTTCTATTTTATTTGTGTTAAATCAAAACTCAATCAACTTATTTTTAAAAAATTCTTCATAGATTAACTCAAAAAATTAAAAAAAATTAAAGAGCGAAATATATACTTATTAATTAGTTGCAATTCATAGTTTTAGTGACTTATGAAAATGTTTATTCGTTTGCAACATTTTGAAATTTTGTGTAAAAATTGTATAGCCGTTTGCCGTTACTGTTATATTCCGTCCATGACAGCCCTGTTACAGTTATACACCATAGCGACCGTGATCTTGACTGTGATCATGATTTAAATCCATGATTGAATGTAAGTAGCAAATGTGCTAGGCAGGGACAACTTGTAGACAGTGCTGGGGGTGGTGTCAAATTCATTGTTCTTGAAAAGAAAAAAGGGTACTCAATTTCGATAATTTTCCTAAGAAAAATTATAGATGTGGATTTGGATTTGACAAAATTATATATGGGTTTTGAAAGTTTGAACAATTGAGACCTTGGATCTTATTTTATTTGAATTCTGAATGCAAATTATCCTAATACAATTTGAGTTGTAAAATTGATAAAGTGTTCGTGAATGTTAGTTTGATTTTAAAAAAAGCTTGACTATGATGTCATTAGAGCATTTACGTATTTGAATTCCCATAAAAATGTCCCATGTTTTCTCTGATTGTCAATTTCTCTACTATTTCATTGTCATGAGTAATACAATTTGATTTTCTATTCCTTTCTATTCCCACCACCCCTCTCTAGTCATGAAGTGCTAATAGTGTTTTGTTTTTTCGAATTAGGGAAGAATGAATACAAGTCAAACTGCTGAGGGAAGAATGAATACAAGTCAAACTGCTGGTGACTTCCATGCTGCAAGGAAAGGTGACGTGCCATAGATATGTTGTTTTGATTTCTCTGATCAAGTATTGCATTTGGTACCAACTGGACATGGATAATAGGTGTTAAAGATCTAAGTGCCTGTTCAGATGAAAGGAGCACCAATGCCAAGAATGCTGGCCGTAAATCCGTCGTTAATAAAAGAAGGTATTTGTAACTTTATTTTTTATTTTTCTTCTTGATAGTGAAATATTGGCACTCCAGGGAAGGTCCTAATCTCTGCCAGTCCTGATGACATTTTTGCAACTCTCTTATGTGACCAAATGTATACTGGCACTTCATTTATGAAGAAAATTCTAAAAGTATGTTCTTACTTGTCAGGACGAGTGAAAAGAATCCACTTGTATCTATGAGGTTTGTGACTTTGTAGCTCATATTTAGTTTTTCAATACAATGGTGAACTTATTTCTTGTTGATGTGAGTTTCTGTTATCCATACTTGAAGGAAGTCTCCACCAGTGTCAAAGGAAACAAGTAATATAAAGGTAGTTATGATCTCATTACATTTATCCTTAAAAAACGAAAGAAATAAAAAAACGAGAAAGAAATATGGCAACTGCCATGCAGAACTATCTTGATTTCTTATTTTCTCATTGAGAGTTCATCTTTTTAATTTTCTCTTTATTTTGCGTGTAGAACAATGTTGATGTTTCTGAAAAAGCTAAGAGAAATAATGATTTGTCTGGTAAGATACAGGAAACTATGTTTCTGTGGTGCATGAGCTGGAAGTCCATTGGCCTAGATATGTGCTCATTTTTCCCATTTATCTTTGCTTCTTCTATTTTTGGCTTCAGGTAAGGCTAAAATGAGTAAGAACGTGGTACCACAAGTGGGGATTTGTAGGAGCCATCTACAGAGGTGCAGAGTGAGTGATGGCTTCTTAACAAGGTGGAGAATAATAATAATAATCTGCAATTTGTTACATCTTAAATGCAATTTATTGTCTTGCAGATATTGCCACTTGTTCTTTAGCTGGTATTTACTTGAAAGTATTGCTGTGTACTTTCTTGAACTTCAATCTTATCACATGTTGTGTTTCTCATTGATTGAATCTGACATGTAACATCTTCACAAATCAAAGCATGTCAGTACTAAGACACTTGCTTAAATTACCTCTTACTCTGTATCCTTAAATTGTAAGCAGTGTATCTTTGAATTCTTTTCTGCCTTCAACAAATCTTATATTAGTGTCTTCATAACGCTTTGAATTTAGTATCTGAATATCACAAGCCATAGCATGACATCACAATCATGAAAGTTACCAATTGTCATACTTTATCTTTAAATTGTGAGCAGTTTATCAATATTGCCTTGTTGAATCATGGCTTTGAAATTTTATTGGTTTTTGTGAGTTGTTGATTGGCCAACGCTGAGAGTAATTAGTTTGTATATTTGTTCTTGGGGCTCACAGGGATCAAAATAATGTGAATGCTCATGGTCGGTCCAGAAAATTTGTGAAGGTATGCAGCATTTTCTATTTCTTTTCTCTGTTATGGTTTTCCTTTTTTTTCAAAATTATTCTACTTTATCTTTTTTGGACAGAACTTGGAATTAGCTCCGATTCATATTTGCTTTATTTGCATTATTTGTTCTAATTGATATGATATCTTTGTCTGTTCTTATGATTTCCATTGGTCTCATAGTTTGCAAATTTGTTGCTCATCTCTTGATGTCTTTATCTTTATAATGCATATGGCAACTTGATCGTTAATAACTCCTCATACTGGAATTAACTGTATTTGTAGTTTAAGTTTGAAATAACCGGGGAACAATTCAAAATAGATATGTTTCCATATTATCCAATTCTATGATGATGCAGTAAAGGTACTCAAACAAATACATCTTTATTAGCAAATGTCAAGAGATGAGGAATGTTTGGCAAAGTATATTGTACTAGTCAGTTCAGAACTTCAAATATTGAAGGAAACCTTCAGGATATTTCAACCATACCATACAAATGGATTATAATATCTGTGGCTTGATACTTGATGGCTATGAGACTCACTTAAGATACTAGTTGTTATTGGGTAGAGCTTTTAACTGAATCAGAATAAGATTCAAAATCAAACTTGATGAGAATTGACATCAAGGTTTTCTGTGAACCTCAAAGGCATGGTATTAACTTTTCTTATGTTCGGATATCACGTAACTTTAGCGAGTTGAATAATTAGAAAAACTAATGATAGTGACAAAACCAGAAATAGAAAAAGAAACTCATAAAAGAGCAACTGCCAATTGATAGCAAAGTAGAAGCAATAGTATTTTGGTTTCTGAAGTTGTACCAACATTTTATCAACTTTATAAAACATACTTTTCTTTTTTTTTTTTTTTTTTATTTTTTATTTTCTTGTGCTTTTCATTGTTTGATGAATGTTCTCCATTCTTTTTCATATCATTCTATATTTGCTGATTTTTAGTTTGATTCCAGCTATTGAGTGGTTCTACACTCATTAATTGTATGGTCAAATCAGCAGTTAAAGCCATGAACAAGTAGTAGCAAAGATTTAGCCATAAATAATGACTTTAGGTTAAAAGACATGCACTGGCGTGGAGTAATTTTTTATGTTTAAATCTCCCTTTATCTATTGTCTGGCTTTTTAAAAATAACTGAGTCATAGGAATTACAGATTACTAACAACCTTTAAATTTTTTATTTTTTTACTCGAAGTGTTAGGCATGCAGTCACTATTTGTACTAGCAGATGATCTTGTGTTGTTATCATTGTTAACAATATTTACTCCTTTGCCCAAATCCTTGGTCCAGTCCACAGTAAAGACTGCAGTTAGTTTGTCTAATGCTCATTGGAGTTCTAGATCTCAGTGCAAATCAGCTGGGAACAAATCCATGTCCATTGCTGCAGTCTCATCTAACAAAAAAGAGGAATCTTTGACATCTTCCCTTCTGGATCACATTCCTGTAGTGGTTTTCCATGAAGCCACTCAAGAACCTTCATCTGAAAGCAACAGCAAGTCAACTACAAACAAATCAGATAACATTGCCCAGAGAAAATATGATCGTAGGAGATCTTATACATGTTCGTTAATAGCAAGATCTAAGGTTGGGCTTACTTTAATTTATTGTTGTTTAACTAATTTCTTTTGAATTTATTTGACTGCTGCCATTATTTTGCAGTTGTTAGCAGAACATGTTGAAGTTATTAAGCAGGAGAAAGTTCCATGTATAGATGATAATTGTAATCAACTGGAAGTCGCTGAATATGTTGACGAGATCTACCAGTTTTATTGGGTTTCGGAGGTGAATTTTTTTTACTCATGTTCATTGCTCTATACTTGTTTCTGATCATTCTTTACCTAGTGGTTTGAACTTAGATTAGGCTTGAACATCTATTAACAGCAGAGCCACTTGAATGCTAGAGGGGGACAACCTCCCACCCTCACCCCTTCTGCAACCAACACCTGCCCCAGACCCCAAAAAAATTTTAAGGCTCATAGTTTTTCCAACTTTGTATTGATAGACAATTTTGGAAAACATTCCAAATAATTGCTGAAGAATTTGAAATCTAACATTTATTTTATTTTGTCCACATCTCTTCAATGTGAGATCTTTTTTTGATTAGTTGTACTGAGGCTTTTTGTTATATTAAATTCTATTTCTTCTAAGAAAAGGCATCACAATCTATTTGAGTTTCTGTGTTTTACTTCTTTTTCCTTATCAATAAGACAGATAGAAATAACTACAGAAATAAGAGGGTCAAACAGGGTTTTAAAAAGCATGTCTTTTTCCTTATCAATAAGACAGATAGAAATGACTATAGAAACAAGAGGGGTTCAAACAGGGTTTTGAAAAGCTTCTGTTATGTATTGTATCAGACATTATTACATAATGGATTTTGAGGGTTCCATTCTGTTACCCTCCATGTCACAAGTGATTTTTTGAAATCACACTTTAATTGCCCCGTACCGTTACAAAATGCCTGGTACAATTGATTCATGCTGTAATGGAGAGATCCAAAACAGAGAAGCCACTGCTGAGCAGAATCAAAATGCTACATAAAACAAGAAACTTGATTTTCTTTGTTATTTGGCACTTGGGTCTTGTCAGAGAGCTATTGATTCAAAGAGTTTCTTCATTTTCTGTTAGATTTTATTAAATATTTGAGTTGTTGTTTAGTCCTTTCATGCTGATCTGATATATTCTGTCCACTTTCTCATACGTGGTCTCTTCAATGTTGACAGTAGGTAGTTAGGAAAAGAGGATGGACACAAAGAAACTGAATGTGATTTGGGATTCTATTTTTATGTTTTGTTTTCTTGTTGATTATTCATTTTTTCTGCTATCTTGTTGGTCATTTTTATATGGTCATCATGCCCTTTTTTTTTTTTTTTCCAATTTGGGACATACCATTTGGTTGTTTGATAGATTCATGCTTACATATGTTGGCCTACTTATTGTTTATTTTTTATTATCTGAATATACTGGTGGTGGATCTATTACTGAACTGATTTTTTTGTTTTGTTTTTTTAGATGATACTAGATGAAACACACAAAATTTTACTAGAGAATGAAAATTTCCAAATCTCTATAGAATTAATGAAAAGTAAGAGTAAATAAATTGAATTATTGTTGATTACCACCAATTATGTCTTGCAATTAAATAATTCTACTTAATGAGTTCTTAGGTTCAATATGTGAACCAGTAATGATGTGTATCTCTTCAACAAATATGGATTTTGGGCATTTTATTTTATTTTTTAAAAAATTCATAATAACATTAACTGTGACTGTTACACTTTGATTTTGACACGTTGACACAATAATGCAATTGCATCTGTGACTGACCACAATCATTTGGTTCAAATATTGCACATAAATTTTATTTCTTTTTATTTTCAATTTATCACTATGGAGCAATTTATTTTGTAATATTGCACATAAATTTTATTTCTTTTTATTATAAATTTATCACTATGGAGCAATTTATTTTGTAATCAAGCATCGGTTATAAGGGGTTTAGTGATGTAGACGGCTTCTAGGTCTGAACATTTAGGTTGGATTTTGAGCTATTTGAAAGCTAGTATGGTTAGGAATTTAAGTGAATAGCGTTATTTATGGAAAATAGGTTAATGAAGCAAAAATCAAACAGGAAGGGAGGTTGGGGCTGTCCAGGCAAAATGTAAACAGTGTTAATGAACTGTATCTGTGAACAGTAAATGGAACAAAAGAGTTAGGCGTCACACCAAAGGTTTCTATTGGCATTGCCCCATGGGATGATAAGCATAACTGCTGTTTTTTTTTTAGTTGACTGAATTCTTAATTAAAACATTTACAAATAGGTGTTTGTAGACTCAAACTATTCCTAAACCTCTAAGCTAAAGGATGTTTTAAACTAGTCCTAATCCTTTGCATTTGGATTCACAAACAAAACTAAAAAGGAATTAACCGCATGCTAAACCAGCAAAACTAAAGTTAACCTTATACTAAACTAGTAAGGACTGTAGTAGACTTAAAATAAATGTAGAATTCTAAAGACATTTGGACACCTTTTCCAACAGATTTTGAAATTAAAAAATTGCATCTGCAATTAAAAAAAAAAATTCTGCAATTTTCCAGCTTAACAAACATTGTAACATGACATCAAAAAACTTAAAGAATAAATAGATAAACCAGGCAAAAGGTGAATGCCTACTTTGCCATTAACATCCAATGCGTTATATTCTGATGTTATGTGATGCATTTTGAATGTCTTAGGTGTAGCTTGTTATGATGTAATTGACTGTAATACAATGTACTGAATAAAATTTTAGGTCATTGTTGTCATACCAATTAGACCTTAATGTTTTGGACTGTATTTAATGCCATGGTTCCTAGAAACCTTCTTAAATGTGAGTATTCATAGTTTTTGTAGAGAACATGGGCCATATCAGAGTTTATTAGTAGTTAACTTTTGCTATCTGCTCTTCAATTAATGGATTATTAGAAATGATATTAAGCCTGCTCAACATCCAAGAGTCTTAGCCAATGGGACACTGCTTCATTATGAAGCTGTTTTGGAATTTGGTCACAAGTCATAATTCGAGTAATTGTAAGGATAAAAACAGCTGATTGATTAGCATTGCCTGATATATTTCGTTCTTTCCAAGTTAATGTTTTTAGGCTTATATATCGTACTGCGAACGTGGACGTTTTTTGAGTTAGTAGGCTATATCAGGAGAGAATCAGGTTTCAACTATGAGGCAGAGAGTTTTTTTAATCATAATGCACTGTGTCATATGGATAGAGTAAAAAATCAAGAATGTATATGCTGGTGGATGTAGTATAATGTATTGACCCCAGTGTTATGGCCCTGTGTTTAGGATCAGGTTATGGGTCTACTTAAAGGATATTCTGATAGCAACTGCTCACTTTTTGTGTTTTCCTTCATTTGCAACCTATGGTTGCTCAGTGAAAGATTAGTCTTAGGGCTCACTAAGGAGAGAACTTTTGATCTCAAGGGTAATTAGAGCTCATTTAGAGAACTCTATGATCTTGTAAACAAGGCACCAGCTTAGATAAAAGATACTTCATGCCTTCATAATTTGCCACTGCTTCTTAAACACAAGGCAAAAAGAGTAACTGGAAATAGATAACTTCCTACCTCCACTAGGTGACTCCACAATTAAAAACAAATAAACTGACTCCATACAATAACATATACATAGGTAAATAAAAACAAATAAACTGACTACATACTATAACATGTAAATAGGTAAATAAATAACTGCAATAAAACGAGGCTGCTGTTTGCTTCTCTTAGCATCTGCATTTGTAGCTTAGTGTTTGGAGTACTAACAACAAGTGAACCAGAATGGTCATGTCTATATTTATCAAAACATTTCTTTGACAAAACAAATCCTGTATCAAGCATTTTCAAATGAACAATGGCCAGCACTACATTCCTGTTACAGCATGATTGGATATGGCTTGTTGGTAGTTTGCATTTTCATAAATTCCAATGAAAAGGGATGAATTGAATTCATTTTTTCATAAGACTTAATGCATGCTGCATTTATTTGGAGATGCTAGTACGTGCCATTGAGCTATGCATCATTTATCATCTTTTCTACTTCCTTATATATATATATATATATATATATATATTGAGTTCTTTAGACATCAACGTTTTTACTTTTTATTTTTGTATCATTTTCCTCTGCATAAATTACTTGTTTGGGATTAATACCTAGTTGAGCTGAATATTAGTTTTACAAGAGCCTTTGCCCTGCAAACTATGTAATCCAGAAGTAACATGTATAAAGTAATATTTCCTATGTTTTATACATACTTTTCCCTCCTTTTCTTAATATCTTTGATTTATGTTTAGAAAATAGTTTCAGTATCATGTGTATCATATGCTTATTCACGTGCAATTAATTAATGTATTTCATATTTAAATATCCTGAATTTTTTATTGTCTATACTTTCCAATTCTTTTGTTGGCTTTGGTTTGACTTTTAAGGTTCCTCACTCGTGACCAGCTTGGTTTTCAAAATGATTCTTGGTCTTTGATTGTGTTTTTAACACATCTTAATGTGAAAGCTGATTATCTTCAACATGGTTAGTTTTCTTTCTTATTGTAGCTGTTTTTGAGGGCTTCAGGCACACTAAGTGCATTGCAGTTCATTGTTTAATTTTGCTGCGTGATGTCCACAATCTCTATTAGTTATATAAGAAAGTTATATTTTCTTAAAATTTCTTACTTATCATACAAGAAAGAAATTGAAATTGTTATTACAATTTTATATGTACCTCTTAACCCAATTGGATTTAATGATTTCTTTTGCATATATTAATGTGGCTTGTCATTGCAGGCACATAACCTATCTCTTGCAAATTACATGTCAATTCAGATAGAAATTACACCTCAAATGCGAGGGATATTGATCAACTGGCTAATTGAAGTATACTATCATCCGTCTGAATTCATTTATCTGCGTTTTTCGTTTTATTAGAATTTTTCTTGTTATATCTACCAAGTTACTACTATGTTCATTTTCTGAGTCAAGAAGTTTTGCAATCTGGTTACAGGTACATTTCAAATTTGAATTAATGCAAGAAACACTTTATCTCTTTGTTGTTTTGATGGATCAATATCTTTCTCAAGTCCCTATTAAGAAGAGTGAAATGCAGTTGGTTGGTCTTACAGCATTGTTGTTGGCATCAAAATATGAGGACTTCAGGCATCCTAGGGTAAAAACTGATGTTAAATTTGCTGGTTTTTTGTGTGTATGTTTATATATATGCAAATTTTTTTTTTTTTGTTAAATACATGCTTCCTGTTTTCTGGCATGTTAAATGCAGATCAAAGATTTACTCAGTATCTCGGCTGAGTCATACACGAGAGATCAAATGCTTGTCATGGTATGTGTTTGTAGATTGCCAATTCTCTTGATTAAAATTCATATTTTGCTAAAACGCCATTTTATTGGCATTGGATATTTGTGATAATTCTTTTTAAGAAGTTCTGTGCACTTGTGCTGCCCTATGATATCTTTATCTGGCAACTTGTACATAGATCTTCTATTGAGTAAACTCCTGCACTGTTCCTGAAATATGGTGTAAATTTACAGTATTTTAGAGGTAGCCTCTATTTGTCTGAGTGGTCCATGCTGACTTTGCTTTTCAGGAGAAGCTTATTCTTAGGAAATTGAAGTTTCGTCTTAATGCACCAACTCCATATGTTTTCATGTTAAGATTTCTCAAGGCCGCTCAATCACACCTAGAGGTATGTGGTGGCTTTGAAAGGTTTTAACTACTAAATTTGGTTATTTGATAAACTTCTTGATAGAACCCCCTTAAATTTTAACAGTCTTGATAATTGAACTTATACTGTATCCGTGTCTCTAAATGCATTGAAGGTACGATTGGATGCATATTAAACATTGATTAATTAGATAATCAATATCAAAAAATAACTTTATGTATGTTGTTTATCTAGATCACATCCTATAGCAATCTTAGATTTGCTAATACACTTGCTCTGAATTTTCATTGCCAGCTTGAACATCTGGCTTTTTACCTCATTGAGCTGTGCATGGTTGAATATGAAGCTTTGAAGTTCAAGCCTTCAATGCTGTGTGCATCAGCCATCTATGTTGCTCGGTCTACCTTGCACATAGATCCTGTATGGAGTCCTCTGCTTGTCAAACATGCACGCTATGAAGTCTCCCAAATTAGGTATTTTATCTTAAGATTTATTTATTTCCATCAGAATTCTTCTATTCAGCTGTTCATTTTGCGAAAGATGACTATCAGAAGGTACAACAATTGTCTACTTAGTCCTGAAGCCATTAAGGACAAAGTCTTGAGTCTTGAACCAAAGAAGAAAATATAGAAGTGAAAGTTTTCTTCGCCACCCTATTGGCGAGAAAGTTAAAAGCCAAGATAATAAAAAAGTTTTAGAACAGGAAACTATCAAATACCATACAACAATTTCAGTTATTCTTGGTTCAATATCAGTACTAGTTCAATTCTTCGGTTCAGTTCAGTTACTTTGAAAATCATGCTCAATCTGTTGGAAATTAGAGTAAAGAAAAATGGAGAAAGTGAGCTTGAACAAGTGCTCTGTGCTGGAGCTGGTTTTCATGCATTAAAATAGAGGTTTACAAGCCTATTTATACAGCAAGAAAAAAGCTAAACTGGTATATTAAATCATGCTTGAATACCATACTTTGCGTACTAATTTTACCTAACAAGTATGGTGCATATTAGTTAATTGAAACTTGAAAGCAAATACAAAACACGTCTAAAGTCTGCTACTGAAAGCACATCTAGCAAAATAACAAAAGAGTTTTCTAATCTTGACAGCAAATGTATCAATCTCAACACTCTTCCTTGATATTTTTGCTGGAAATACCAAGAATTTCTTCAATGTTTCAAGTCTTGAACAGATCCTTGATTTGGGTACCAGCTATTTGGTCTTCAAACTTCCAAAGCACATCTTTTGCTTGTTTCTTGTTTATATTTGACAAGTTCTCTACCAAAATCTGATGCCAAACTTTGTTTTCAGAAGCTTTTTCACTGCTCTCATACTCATGGATAGCAAAATTGCATTTTCTTCAAAGCTTTCAGAGTCAAGAGCATGTGAGGCAGAGGAAAAATTGATTTTTGAATTAGGAACAACACCTGCAACTTGATTCTTCAAATCAGTTCTTGATTTTTCAAGAATCTCAGAATTTAAACCCTCATTCATAGCATCATCAAACCTAATATCAGCAGCACTTTGATTAATGAAAAACTCTTATCTATCATTTTAACACAAGCAATTTCACAATTATTTGGATCAGAAAGAGTGCAACATCTATTTCTAAACACCAAGGAATAACCTTTTTCTAACATCTGACCTACACTCAGCAGATTTTAAGCTAGAGATGGAACGAACATGACATCAAAAATAAATTTCATACCTAGCTTTGTTTGAACAACAATTGAACCTTTGCCTTCAACTTGAACCACATCTCCTTTGCCTAACTTAACTTTTGTTTTGAAATTTTTGTCCAAAGAAGTGAAAAGAGTCACATCCTTAGCCATATGACTGGTACAACCACTATCCACAAACCAAACTTGATTTGTTTTGATGAGGAACCTGATACAACATAAACAGATGATCATCAAGTTGAGCTTGATCTTGTGCTATGTTAATTTGCTGAGTGGGAGGCTGTCGTACTTGATTTTTCTTTAGTCGGCAAACTTTGTCAACGTGGCCATATTTTTTTCAATAATCACATTGAGCTTTTTCCCAACATTTTTCTTCCAAATGATTTGTTTTCTTGCAAATACCACAAGGAGGGTATGTACCTCTGTTTCCTTTTCTGCTATTTTCTTCATTTTTCTTTCTGCCTTCACCACTTGAACAGGCTTTTCCTTGTTGACTTGCAAGAAATGCTCCCTCTGTAGTTTGTTCCTCTCTATTTTCTCTTCTTTTCTCAACTGCTTGCAAAGCATTTATGAGCTCTGTAAAAGTCAGTTGAGTAAAGTCTTGAATCTTCAAGAGATGAGATTTATGACTAAAATTTTTCAGGCAGAGTAGCCAACACTTTCTCAATTCTTTGATCTAAATAACTCTTCTCCCAGAAGTCAACTTCAGATACAGCTGATTGTATGCAAGATAATGCCTTGTACTTCTTTGCACATTCTTCTGAATGATGCTTAATCTGAGCTATTGTTGGATTAGCTCTTAGAGGAGGAGCATCTCTTCCTGGCTCCACATCCCAGAGTTCTTAACCTCTGAGATAAGTCTTCATTTTGATAGTCCAAAGCTGATAATTCTGGCCATCAATGATTAGAGGTGAGCCTGCTTCAAAGCTACTTGAAGCCATGACAGCTATTTTAGGTTTTATAGTGATGAAACCTTACTTTTTTTTCTCTCAAACACTCACAGCCCTTAAGATCAGAAAGCTCTGATACCACTGTTGGAAATTAGAGTAAAGAAAAATGGAGAAAGTTAGCTTGAATAAGTGCTCTCATTAAAATAGAGGTTTACAAGCCTATTTATGCAGCAAGAAAAAAGTTAAACCAGTACATTAAACCATACTCGAAGACCATACTTTGCTCACTTGAAAGCAAATACAAAACATGTCTAAGTCTGCTACTGAAACATCAGTACATTTAGCAAAATAACAAAAGAGTATTCTAATCTTGACAGCAAATGTATCAATCTCAACACAGCCATAATTATACATGGCAACATGATAAAATCAGTAGCTTTGCTATAGCAGTTTGAAAGGTGGTTTTGTTGTTTGGCTTGTAAGGTTGTGTATATTGCTTAAAAGGAGGAAAGCAGCTTTCTGAGGAACACATTGGTAGAAAGAGGCAACAAGTTCTGCAGCACATTGGAAAACAACATTGGATATTAGTATTATTTTGTTTTATTATTGTTCAACTTCATTGTTGTAGGGACTGTGCTGAAATGATATTAGGATTTCAAAAAGCTGCTAGGACGTCACATTTGAAAGTAACATATGAGAAGTACATGAGCCCTGATCTCAGTAGCGTTGCTGCATTAAAGCCCTTGGATATGCTTCCATTTTGATCTTGGCTTGTATGGATATTTTCTTCATTTATGTACAACAAATTAAGAGGTAAATCTTTTCTTATCAAATTTCTTTGATAACTTTTGGACAACAGAAGAACTGAGTTTTCCTTGGTACTTGATGTCTGCAAGAACTAATCTACTAGCTGTGCCTTGTGTCATTATGATATTTGATGATTTTTCATAATTATGGATATTAGTCATTGATATTTTTGCTGCTGTTTCAGGTATTTTGGTTACTAGGAAGCTAATGGGTGGTATGAATTGTCTTGTTTCTCTTGACCACGTACTAAACCTACAGTTGATATATGATTTTGGCATGTTGTATGTCTGCGTCGGTGTGTATATGTAGATGAATTGAAGTCCAGATAAGTGTATAGTTGGCAAGTGTGATTGTCGCCATTTTGTTAATTTGGACGAGATGCGAGTGACTTTCTGTTTTTGCTTGATGTTTTTATGAGTTTCAGATATGACTGTTTTAGGTTGTTTGGAAGGAACAATTTGCTTGGGGTTTAGGATCAATTTGTTAGAACTTGAATTGTTAAAATAGTGTAATGCAATACACTGCTTTATTATTTATTGCATCAGAATTGCTAATGTGTACATTTTAGTTTTTAAGTAGTGTTTTACACAGTTTTGTTTAATATTTTAATTATCATATTTTTATTTTTAATTTGCAAAATTTATTTTATTATTTAATAGTTATAAAAAAGAAAATTATACAAAATATTGATTCGATTATATAGGAAAGTTTTCAATGGTTAGTCTATAGATGGTTACTATTTTTTATAATTGAATAATAAATTCTAATAGTTTTCACTGTAAATATTAATTGTAAATCAAAATGATTAGAACCGTTAAATGTTTAATCTAAAAATTGAATGTGCAATAATTATAAATGAGTAAAAATTGCAGTAACAATTGAAACACACACATAATAATAATAATAATAATAATAATAATAATAATAATAATAATAATAATAATAATAATAATAATTTAATTATTTATTATTATATAAATTTATTTAATGAATTGGTTGCTATGATTTCTTATGGTGTTGTTTTTAATAAAGGAAATTTAGAAAAAGAAGTAAATTTTATTTTATTTTTAACTGCCTAATAACTTAGATTAGGAAAGTAATGAAAATAGATAATTTTAAATGTAATAATAAAATTATTTTTACTGTTTTACTAAATAATTTGAATTTACTAATAAAATTATTAGGAAATTTTATTTAAATATTATGACTGGTTATTACAAATAGCAAACAGAATAGATCAAGTTATTTCGAGAATGGTCATTTTTGAGTTGAGTTATTTTCAGATTGAAGTGTTTTTGGGTGGTTTGAGTTGCTTGGATTGTGGATGAATTTGCATACAAAAAGAATATTAGGTCACATATCGAGTATACTCTAGAATATGATATTTTAAGTTAGATTGAATCATTTGTTATTTAATTTTTTAAATGTCTATTTAGATTTTTTTATTATTTATGAAATATTTCTTCATGATTTATTAAGAGTCATTCTTTAGTCATAGAATTGTAGATAAATAGAATTAATTTTTTTTATTTTTATTTAGAAGTTTAATGAATTATAAACAATTTATATAACACAGCTACATATCAATATGCTACAGATACTTTTAAACAAACTTTTAATGATTTTTTTTTATAACATAGTTACATGTCAATATTTTATGTTATATAATAAAAAATTGTCATTAAAAAAATTCAAATGAGAAAATACAAAATTAATTGCCATATAAAAATATTTTTAAAAGGAAATTAAAAAAAATATTAGTAAAAATTATAAGCAAGAAGCTAAAATCATATACATGAAATTTTTGAAGCGGAAATTAGAAAATCTAAAAAGAAAGGATTTAAATAATTTCTAAACATAAAATTAAAAAAAATCTAAAAGTAAAAAGAAAACTAAAACTAAAATTAATTTCATTTAATGTTCCAAATTCTATATGAGAGTTAGCAGTAGTATAATAGATTGTTAGAAATTACATCGTTCAATTTTAATAAATTCTCTTAAAATTATGCTACATAAGATTGTAAGTATAAATTAATACACAGTCTTTTGTTAAATTATTTCATATATAATTTATAATTTATAATTATTTTTATTTTTATTTTAAAATACTTAATATTATTTATTCAATTGATTATCAAGAATCTATTTTATTTAAATTTAATAAATTTTTTTTTAGAATTGTGTCATATAAAATTGAAAGTATGAATCAAATTAAATTGTGCCATAATTAACTTCATACATAATTATAAACTTTAAAAAATTTATTTTGTTATTTAATTAACCATTCAATTAGTTAACTAATTATTTAATAAAATAATTAAAATATAAAAATATCACTATATTTTAAATAAAAATAAAATTGAAGTTGAAGTTGAATTTGAATTTAGTTAAATTAACTAAGGTTTTCAATTTAATTGAGGATTTTAATTAAGATTTTCAATTTAATTGTCACCAAGTTAGAATTTTAATCAATCTTTACTTTAGTATTAGGAAAGTTAAAATTATGATTTATTAAATAAATTTCAATGGTGCCCCATTTAGTGGTGTTCCAATTTAGAGGCATAAAATTTAAATTAGGATAATTTTTATGCTAGTTTTTAGTTTGGCATATATATAGAAATAGGTTGGAAAATTAAGTTAATCCACAAACTTCTTTGAAAGCAAACTTAGAGTGTGCTTACCACTGCTCTATAGTTAACTAGAACATTTTTTTATTTATAATAATTTAAACATCAATAGGGATTCCATCCTACTCTAAGTGTTTGTGATATCAACATGTAGAGCTATTAGTCTATTAGTTAAAAGATTGTGAAGTAGCAATCTAATGACTAAGATAATACAAGTGATAGTCAGACCCTTATGTGTAGGAACTTGACGTCCTTATTTATCTTGTAAAGTTGAGTTTGAAATTAAGTATGTCATGACGAAGATGTTAAATACTCCAAGATACTTGATCTATAGGTCAACCTTATTAATTTTGCTTTAATATGATGTTTCTCTAAATGACCTTTTATATGCGCACAAATCCCATATAATAATAATAATAATAATAATAATAATAATAATAATAATAATAATAATAATAAGCACAACAATGTATAATCTAAATTAGCATTATATCAACACAATGAAAGAAACTAACATGCATTATAACAAACATAAATAAAACATAAATGCTTACACTAGCACAAACATCATAATAACATGATAGCAACATTATGAAATTATAAACAAGCATTATAACAACATAATAAAGCATACCACCAGAAAATAAATAGGCATTGTGATGGCATAGTAAGGCATAATTTAGTGATTGTCATGGGCATGCATGTAGATCATAGAAACATGCATGCATCCCTCAATCTTGTCCATATGACTAACATTATTGCGACATTATGATGACATAAATCATAAAAATGGTATGTAAAAGGAGTAGTACCCTTAAATATAATACTTGATTTTGTACAGTCACTTCGAACAAAGTGATGGTAGATCTTGATTTTGGATGGCGTTTGAGTGTGCGAGACTTGGAGAGCTAGAAGCTTGTAAACTTCAAATCCTAAAAGAGATGCTAAGAAGAGGATAAAAATTGTCAAGGAGAGCAACTTTCAAATTATAGAAGCAACTTTTAAGAGTGAAATTTGAATGAAAATTGATGAAATAAAGGTTAGAATTAATCTCTATTTATAGAGTTTTCATATGCGCTTGGCATGTATAGATACATGAGCATTGCATGTATATATAGGCATAGTGCAAGTAAGAGGATAAGGTCAAGGAATTTTGAATAAGTTTAAAATCTTCTATTTTATTTGATTAGGTAGATTTGTACATATATATAAGATTCGTACCTTACTTGCACACATATATTTTATTAGCATGGTGCATGTAGAGGTTTCTTTCTATGTGCATCACGTTTGTAAGCCTCATGATATAGCTCTTCCTTCAATTCAAAGCTTAGGTCTTATTTCCCTGTCATCGTTAGGTATTTCCATCTAGAAATCAATTTCTTCCTTCGTTTTGTGTCATAAAGAAAGAACTCTATTAGCTATCATTATTGGGCTCTCTCTACATAAACTAGGTGCAAAACATTAGTGTCTACTTACCATTCATTTGGCTTGATTCTTCATGCTTTCTTAGCCCATACCAAGGCTTTCAACTTTATTTTTAAGTCTTGGATGCTTCAATTTGGCTCCTAAAAGCCTTAAAGTATCATAGGTTTGAAATCCTTGAAAAAAGGAACACAATCGCACATGAAACACTTGAATATACATTAACACACTTCAATTGCTTGTTAGCATTAAAATAAGAATTAAAACCATATTTTCAATAGTTATTGAAAGTTATCTCTAAACTTTTCTAAAATAATATTTTATCAGAAAGAAAGCTCATATATTTTTAAAATATGAGAGAGAGTATTTACTTGAAAGATATACTATTGAGACTAACGACACTTTGTTATAATGGAAAATCAGGTCATAGATACTGTGGCAACTTCTTCCTCATCTCAACCTTCTGCTTCTTCCTTAACTGTTTTTGTACCTCCCACACCTTCTTTAAGAAGATTTACCTCTTCTAAAATAGACTACCTATACGAACTTAGCTATATCCCTGACAAGCAAAAGATCCAAGACACCAACATACCCTTCCTTAACCCTTATGATGCTTTCCAGAAAAATAAAGCATCTTGGACCAGATCCATTAAAGCTCTTATCAAACAAACTCCAAAGGTCATAAAAGAGTATGTACAGTCCTCTAACTTTGATCAATATCCAATCCCGACAACTGGAACGAAACAATTTATTACTCTTGAAATACCTCCAGAGTTTGTACAATAATGGGTTCTTCAAGGATATACCCATATCCATTTTGGAGCTATTCGAATAGCTGTAAGCTATCATGGGAAAAAAGGGCTACCAGTCTTTGCAAGAATTGTCTTGCTAGACAGCTGGTATCTTGAATACCAGCACACAGTAATTAGGATGGTAGAAACATCTCTGAATGCAGGATCGGTGATATTCACATTCTGCCCCAACTTTAATCTGTCTCTTAAAGATCCACACGTGCTTACTGCCCTCAAGGTCTAGATCCAGATAACTGGAGCACCTCAAGTGGCCTCTGCCATTACAGCTACTCTGCACTATCAAATGATTTACAGGATCTAGAATCATTCCATTGACCTCTCTCTCCCTCATAAAAATGAGGCCTTATTGATAGTAGCAGATATGCAAAACGCTGCTACATGCATCCATATTCCTCAACAAATATCTAGGAATCTCGACAAATATCGAGGAATGAGCTCTTGCAATTGTTATCAGAAACCTGGGTTACCAGTTATGAGAAGATGCATGAAAATACCCAGCTGGTACAATCAACAGAGCCAACCTATTACCGTAAAGTAGATGGTACTGTTAAAGCAAAGTTTGTCAGGACTCCTCCAACAAAGCAAAATAGTGTGTTTGCGACACAATTCATGATGACACCACATGAGCCTAGAGTAGGCATGTCTGTTGTCTACTTTGAGAATAATGGCTCTCCTGTTTATCCCTTTAAGCGAGACGACCATTGTTTCTGGGATGAATGCAGGTGTGATGCTTATTTATATGGTTCAGATGATGAAGAAGAACTAAAGAGAAAAAGGAAAGGTTGTTCAAAATTGTCCAAACAAAAAAAAAAATGAAGATGGAGATCCATCTGTTGGTCTTTTAGGAGAACCATCTGGGAAATATGATTACCTGGTTAATTATGGTCCAATCCCTCAAATTCTTCCTTCTATACCAAAACAACTAGTTCATAAACAGCCTCACAACCAAACACCTGTCTCTTGTGCCTTACAACATAAGAAATGGATACCCAATACACCTAGCCCCGCACTACAACTATGTATGTATCAACTTACAGAAGAAGACTTCCCTCTATTACCAGATCAAACCAATCTTAACACCCAAATCAGGACCATGGCTCATATAAAAAATCCTACTGGTGTAGATACTAAAGGTCAGTCGTTGAGCATAACTTCGGCCGAAGCAGTGCTTAATTGGTAGTCGACCAATGCGTAAGCTCAAAACAGGATTCTCAAAACCATAGAAGCCAAGGTAGACAAGGTGTCTCAACAAGTTTCTAAAGTTGATGAAAGACTCAGTGAGCACCAACGTGATGTCTATGAGTTAATGATACGCTTGCAAATCCAGGTTGAAGAAAAGCATAAGGAGGTAATGCAGTTGGTAAATCAAAGGGCACAAATAGATGAAATCAGGAGAAAAACAGTAGAGATCCAAAAGCTTAAGTCTCAATTGGAAAGAATCAAGAAGGATTTTGAAGCCTCAAAACCAAAATACCAAGATCCCTTTGAAATACCATTACCTAGAGCCTCACCAATAAAACCACCTTCCTTACATATCCCAACCATGGCTGAACTTGAACATCATGGTTTAGCCACCAACCTATTCCACAAAATGCTAAGAGCTGGAAAATTTTCTGCTCAACCTGAAACCAAAGACTCCTTCATGCATACTACTACTTCCACAGAATCCGTAAAACAACCTCCACCAAAACCACCTAAAAACCAAATGATCAATCCTATCCATTCATACCTAGACAACACCCAATCTTTGCCTTTCTTCTCAATGGTGAATTCAAAATCAAAAGATTCTTCTCAAGAATCTGACTCAGAAGAAGATTCTTGCTCCTCTAGCTCTTCTGATACAGAAATCCTAGCCCAATATATGGCGGATCCTCCTCTAGCTGCTCCTTCTTACACAGTAGACCCTCTTGAAGAAACAATGGAAGGGACTGAGTATGCTCACAGACCACCAAACTAAGTAGGGCCATCAACAGCAGGTCCATTGTTCACCTTGGAAGACATTAGTCTTGATCATTATAGAGATTATTTCCAAGAGTTCCGAGCTTGGATAGATACTCAAATGAAGAAGCCTGGTGCTGTTATAAAGACAGTTTTAGAAGAATTCATCTCAAGAATGACAGGCAGGTTCCAAGATTGGTACACTGCCCTAGATGAATACTTAAAGCTTACAATGGTGCAATGTCCTGGAGCTTCTTAGTTCTTAGGAATGCTTTACACATAATTTATAGGAAAACCCCAAGAAGGAAATGATATAATCAAGCGAGAATACTTCCAGATGAAGTGTTGTTCCCTGTTGAAGAAAGATCTTGATCTCCATTATCAGAAGATGGTTAAAAAATTTTATCAATTAGGAGGTTGGGGAAATCCAGACTTGAAGGAAGCCTTTATCACTTCACTTCCAAATCTTCTAACCACTGCTATTCACAAATCATGAGACAAAAAGATAAATCTGTTAAGGATTACTCATTTGGAGAAATGTATCAACTAATGATACAAGGTCTTGAGAAGCTGTGTAGCGAAAGAAAGGTGATAGTCCAGATGTTAGATAGACAGAAAAATCCTTTTCTAAAGAAGTCTTGTATGAGAAAGGATTTACTGATTAAGTGCAAGGGAAATAAAGATGTTTGTGTCTGTCCCAGCAAGAAAAAGAAGCATTTCTTGAAGCTTAAATCTAAGAGCTCTAGTTCAGTAAGAAATGGAGATATTTTAGGAGAAAGAAGTACAGGGGAAAGCGCAAATCCAACAGATGCTATATCTGTGGATAGAAGGGTCATTTTGCAAAGCGGTGTCCTAATAAACCTCAAACAGTAGCAAAGATGATCCAACAAATTCAAATCTCATTTGTTGTTGACTTAGAAAATGCAGATGTAGAATCTCTTTTCTCTATCGAAAATGAGCCTTTAGATGAAATAGTTTTTGCAATCCAAGACTCTTCTTCTGAAGAGGATGAACCAGGCTATTCAGGCAGTTATTCCCTAACTCCTGTTCACATGGCTTTAGTAATAGAAATGCAGCTTGATGAAGATCATCCTGTCCTTCTAGCCTATGTTCAGATTTTCCTTGAACCTTACCCCAAGCCCATCAAAGCTGTGGCCTTCATAGACACAGGAGCTTACATTTCTATTATGAACCTCAAGGTTTTACTAGCCCAATATTGGAAGCCTTACAAAAAATACTTTCGGGCTGCAAATAGAGAAGTTTTCCATACAGGCCTTATTACAACTAAGCTCGTTACTTTTCAGTTTTTCTCGGGTTGCAAAATCCATGAGAAATTCCATGGGTCCTCTCTGCCAGACAAAGACTTGGTAGTAGGCTTTGATCTTTATTGGAAGCTTGCTAAATTAAGGGTCCTTCCAACGGGCCTTAAGTTTTGAAGCTATTTTCAACCTTATACCATAGTCACTTCCCTATTCACCATATAGCCTATTCTGGCCCAGATTTCACTAGCCATTACCTATATAATCCAAACCTTAAAAGACCTATGTTGTGCCGAAAACCATATTGAATTCTTGTCCAAAAACCCAAAGCCATTATGGACCAATCCAACCTTTTTCATATCCTTACCATTTAAACTTAATGAGGATGTTAATCCAACAAAGGCCATTCATCCTGGCATGAATCTTGAAGAGCAAGAATTGGCTTATCAGGAATGTTCTCAACTTCTAGCCCATGGGCTTATTGAGCCTACTACTTCTGAATGGGCTTGCCAGACCTTTTATGTTAATAAAAGATCAGAACAAGTCAGGGGCAAGAAACGACTTGTCATTGATTACCAGCCTTTAAATCACTTCCTCATAGATGACAAATTCCCTCTGCCAAAAATTTCCTCACTGTTTGTTCATTTGTCGCAGGGAAAGATATTTTCAAAGTTTGACTTAAAGGCATGATTATGGCAGTTGGGCATTATTGCAAAAGACAGGCATAAGACGACATTTTGCATTCCAAACAAACACTACCAATGGACAGTCATGTTGTTTGGTCTTAAAACAACTCCTTTGTTATTTCAAAAGGCAATGGTCAAGATTTATGAGCCTATTCTCAATAGTGCTCTAATCTACATTTATGATATCCTTCTATTCTCGCCAGATGAAGACTCTCATGCTCATCTACTCAAAAGATTCATGGGGCTGACTTTGCAATATGGAATCATGTTGTCCTTCACTAAAATGAAGGTTACACAGGAACAAATAAAATTCTTGGGGATGACATTCAAAGATGGCCAGTATCAACTAGGACCACACATTACAGCTGAATTATTAAAGTTTCCAGACGAGAATCTTACACATAAGCAAATTCAACAATTTCTTGGCATTGTTAATTATTTGTACAGTTTTGTTCCCCACTATGCCAAATATGCAAAGCCTTTACAACTCATGCTTAAAAAAGATTCTCCAACATGGAGTTCTACCCAAATGCATGTGGTTAAACAGTTAAAGCAAATCCTCCAACAGTTGCCACCTTTACATATTCCCTCTGATGGGAAAAGATTTTTGCAGACAGATGCTAGTGATAGTCATTGGGGGGCCATCCTGTTAGAAGAAAAAAATGGGAAGAAAAGAATCTGATCACATGCTAGTGGGTCTTTCAAAGAGTTAGAAAAGCACTACCACTCTATTTTCAAGGAAATATTAGCAGTAAAAAATGGGATTAAAAGATTTGAATTCCATTTAATTGGTCACAAATTTACTGTTCTAATGGACTGTTCCTCATTTCCAAAAATCGTTGAAAACAAAAAGACAGTGCCTAATCCACAATTATTACGGTGGAAAGACTGGTTCAGTAAATACTCCTTTGATGTCAAGCATATAAAAGGAGACTCTAACTTGATCCCAGATCTATTATCCAGACCAAGAAACATCTCCTTCTTCCATCTAGTTTATCTAATTATTTCCTCCGCACTGGTACTCCACCAGAAGTAATACTTCTCATAACCTTTTCTCAAATTTCTGACCTAGCAGTTCAACAAATCTTTGCATACCAGACCAAGTTACTCAAAACTTTTGGTCCTGTATTCATGGAAGTTTTGGGTTTCCATCCCTTTTATCTGTTCTTAAAAATATATACCTTTATAGATTTTGCTGATGTTCATCATGGCGGATGGATTTGGCCTAAAGAATTCTTGATCTTCCTATGGTATTTCCTTCACCTTTATATCATAGCTATAGAAGTCAGGCCTTTACACTTTGGTCAATACCTAGAGAAGCTTAAAAGAAGGGTTTATCATAACCCTCATCTGATAACCTTCTTAGAATTGTTTCAACCACTGGACAAATGTACAGATGCAATGAAAGCAAGGATCTCCTATAGTTCTGCTGCAACAGCCCTCAATAAAAAGGCTATCTATATAGTCCATAGGCCTTGTTTTGTGGGTCCATCTGGTATGACTCCTCGACTGCTAGGGTGTGTGCATTTCTACAAAGAGAATCAATTCTCCCTATGGTCCGATGCTCTAGATCATCATGAGCAATTCAAAGAATTCCAACGGTTTATGTTTGAAAGGAATAAAACTATTCCTAATGAGATATGACCAACTTTAGTAGAGGATGCACCATGGGATACTCTTCCTCGTCGGTACAAAAATGAACTCAATGCCAAATGTCAAGAGTGGGAAGATTATCCTCCTTAATAGCTCAAACCATTAGATAGCCAACTCTCAAAGCTGTATTCTCAGGATCCTTATGAACCTGAGGACCTGTACCATAAATATGGAAAAAATCTTCTTGTCATAGAAAAGATGGATGCTAAGGTCTAGACAGAAATGGAAGAAGAAGATTATGAGATCATGAACCTGTCACCATCTCATGAGCCAATCATAAAATGATAAGAAGGAATCTGCTTTTCCAAAAGCAGAATAGTACAACTTTACAGCTGGCCCTTTATGTTGTCTTTTAGTAATAATTGTCAGCTTTTTCTTTTATGATTGTAATTATTAAAGTTTGTTTATCTGGCCACTAAGGTTTGTCGAGAGAATCTTATCTCTTCCGACTCTATATAAGGAAGAATTCTCTCATTTGTAAGATAAGTTTTGCTTTTAATAAAAATCTCTCTTTCTACAAATATGAGTCTCTAAAACACTTAGCCAATAGTCTCTAATAGTATTATTTGATCCCTTGCCATCTTCTTCTTCTTTCTTCTTTGATAACTATAATCTTCTATTTTATCATACTAAAAGGACTGTGGAAGCCATTGGTGGGCATATCAATAGGACCGTGGAGCTCTTCGTGAGTACTAAGCTACAGGATAGTGGTGAAAGGGCGAGGAGATGCCTAGAAGGCCGTAGTCATACTGCTGAACTACTCATATGACTTGGTAGTCTATTGCTGCTGATCATGGTCATACGTATATGCTGTCCATAGTCATAAAAAAATCTATAAGTGTTCAAATCATGATAAGTAATATGAAATGAGTAGAATATCAATCCTTCAAAGATAGAGATTCAAGTACTAAAATTATTAGTTTGATAATTATACAAAAAAAAAAATTCAAATTTTACATTGCAAATTAATTATTAAACTAATTAACTACTCAATTACACAAAAGACAAATTTAATAAGGATAACTTTTAAGATTTGGAGTTCACTATATTAACTTTCTATAATTATTATCTTAACCTGATTTTGATAATGAAGATGTTAATTCTTGAAGATTTGTTGCCTTAAATAATCTATAATGCTTTTTCATGCTGTACTATGAGTGTTTCTATTAAAATTTAACCTACTTCTATAATCACAAAAGGTTTAAAAGAAACTCAGTAAATTCTATGGCAAACTTATTAAGATCTTAAAGGACTATGCTTATTCCAAAGTCATGATGCTCTTATGTTTAACAATTGTTGAACTAAATAATAATTGTATCTATAATTATTATCTTAGCTACTAATGGTTTCATTAAAAGATAATTAAGAAATAATTGTATAGACAACCTAAAAAAGAATTTAATAAAGAAGAGATAGGAAAAATATTTTCTACACGTTCTCCTTAACCAAAGTTTTGAAGCTCTAGCAAAAGTTATTCAACCTCTAAAATTGATGTGTTCTCATTGTCGAAGACTCTCTAATGCTTAGAATTGGTATCTTAGGTCATTTTCTGTAACATCCCGATCCACATTCATTAGCATTATCACATGAACATATTCATTGCATAAATGATATGAAATCTCACATAAACATATGCATTGGATAAATGATCATTTAGATACATGAATTGGATAAGTATGATGATGACACAACATTTGGGACACTTGAACATATATGTAATGTTTGTATAGTTGCATGGAAAATTATTTTATATTGCGTGCATGTTATAACATAATAAATAATAATGTTATAGAGTTTATTTTAAAGTATAAAGAGCATCTAGGAATTAGGAGATGGATGGAGGTGCTTAAGGAGTGAAGAAGAGGGACTAAATGAGGAAAGTGAACTTCAAACCAATAGAAATGCAATACCATGATTTTATCTTGTTACAATAGGTTTACAAGTGGAATTTTGACCCTTTAGGATCAGAATATAGAGCTTAGACGTGAGGTACAACAGAAGAAAGAGAAAGCTAAGGAAGAAAGAAAGGAAAGAAGAAGAAGAAGAAGAGGGAAAAGAGTGAGCTGCCTAAGAAGGAAGCCTAAAGTTTTCTGGTTCTGGGACAATAGGTAAGTTAATTCATCTTCTTCTCAAATGAAATTAAACCCTCATGAAATGTTAATCATGCATGGTTAGTGGAAGTTGAAATTCAAAAGAACAAGAGCTGATTGTGTTGATTTTGTTGTTAGAGAAGAATTTTATACCCACGATTTCATAACTCTAGAAGAGGAACTAGAGAAAGTGCAAAATATGAAAGTTGTATCTTTATGCCTCATCTAAATGAATATGAAACAGTTTTTCTTTATTTAGTGTGTGTGAGGAGTTATGGCTCCTTTATTCGGGCTGGTTCACAACCAACCGAAATCACCTCAGTCTTTCTGTTTTCTTATATTTTGATGGCCTTAGGTTCTGATTTTGACAAAGTGTAAAACATGAAATTTGTAGGGTTATATCCCCTCTAAACACATGCAAAGCAGTTTGGATTGATTTATTGTGTGGAAAGAGATATGACTCATTGATTGTGACTGACCCTATACCTAGATGAAACCTCATCTGTCTTTTAATTATATTTTCCAAGAATTTGATAACCATATATTAGGAATTTGGTGATGTTTTAAACTTTAAATTTGTATATTTATATATTCTATAAATGAATGCGAAATATTGTTGCCAAATTTTGTATGGTTGTTGAGATATTGCCCCTTCATTATGATTGATTATCACCATGTTAAAAATCTGCTCATCCTGAGATTAGTCATTTGTTTTGGTGATTTTATAGACTGAATTAGACAATGAGTAAAATATAAACAATGTTCCTTTATGTGTTGAGTAACTTTTGGTAAATTAGGTTTGCAATTTTATTTGTACAATTTGAGATATACCCAAGAATGTAAGACCTACTCAGACTGAGATGACATTGAAACAAAACAAAATTAAAAAATTCACCTCATTTTCTATGTGTCTTATATTGGCATGAAATTTGAATATGTTGTATCGTTGTGTGTCTAGTTTATTTGAAAAAAAGAATCAAGTCATTTGGATAAGTATATCTAGAATTATTGTTGTGAGAGTGTAGCAAGCTTAGGCTGCCATATAAGGAAAAACATGCATAAAAACTAGGTCCACTTGCATGGATCATGCCATAGTTGCATACCAAGCATTCATAATCATTTTTGCATACTTATAACCATGTATGTATCAAATGTTAGGATCTCAACACTTTGAGGAACCCTAGAGAGAGAACCAAATCTACCATAAAGGTTGGTTACATCAAAAGGTGAGTAAAAACGATAATTAGATTCTAATGTGTATGTGTGTGATAATTTTATGATGTGATTATGTTCTATTACACGTATATGTGATTGAATTGTTACCTTTTACATATGAATACAATTGAAGCAAGAATTATATGATCTTAATCATTACTTGGTGTACCATTGTTATGAACACTTGCATATGGAACTAAAAGGATGTTGTGACCGGTTTGTCAAACACTTGCAAATCACGTGGAAGATGGACTAATATGTTCCATTGGCACATGTTATGGATCAAATGGTTCACTTGTTATATGCTGGCTAGCAAAATCAAATGTCACTTGAATCACATAAAATACCGGGAGCAGTGTTTGCTTTGCAAAGTCATGACACAAAAATAAATCTATTACACTTGCACTTGCATAGTCAATTGTTATATTTGTAATGTACCCTGATGATATTCTTATGTTGGTTGTGCCATAAGAATATGACTATTGTTTTTATTTATTGAGTCGCAACTCACCAAATTGTAAATTTTTTTTTTAGATACTGAAGCATAAGATTGGACATTTTTGGTGCTTAGAGTTTTGCATCGAGACACATGGACCATAGGTCATCGGCTGAATTCCAACTCTCTCTCTCCTTGCGTCACGCATATACATCTAGATAGGAACCAGTTTATAGTTACTAGCCTTGAAATTAGTTAACATGTATGTACATTAAATACATGTTGGATTGTGTGTGTATGATGAATAAAGCCTTTATGTATGTGTATTTTGGATATGAATGCTATGTGTTTTGTAAATGAAAATGGTTGTTACATTTTCCCTCTTAAAAAAATGAATTGCTAAGTATAAACACGTAAAGCTTGTCCATAACAAATTAGGAAGATTCAAAATATGATTTTCAAGTATCACATGAGCTGTGCAACTTGATTGAAAATAATTTTGCATAGATTGCTCCAAGTGGTTTTACGTGGATTGATGCATAACCCATTTTAGGTCATGCACTTTCCTAGAAACTTCTTTTTCTTTGAAATTTAAGCAAGTTTACTTCATGTTTTTTTTCGCAGGCTATGCATCTTCCCAAACATTGTCTTTCAAGGTATTTCTCTCTTTTTCTATATTAAATACAAATTACACTGAAATTATACCTAGACAAAGATAAGATATTGAGAAAATAGACTATATCTTTCAATTCAAGCATGCTTAAAATAATGTAAGAATTACATATAATAGCTTCAACTAGATAAGCTATTCAAAAAAGGATGTTGTTAACTACGAAAAATAAATGTCAATTAGAAAGAGCCAATATACATATTTGGACTCTTTGAAGATTCATATTGTTATTACCTTCAACAAGTGAAAAAGATAAACATTTAGTATATAAAAGAAAGAGATCGAGATATAGGGGGATATGTTTGACGAAGACGTTTAGAAGAGTAGAAACTATCTTATAGTTCACCATTCAACTCCTGTTCCTGAAGTAGAGACTCAATATTACCATAAAAATCTCCCCTTGATAAGTACTTAACTTGCTAATGGTTGTAAGTATACGGATCATATAAGTAAAAATAGTGCACAGAGAGTGCAGATATCATCCTACAAAGACAAGCATGAATAAATATTGAAATATGATGATTCTTTTATGCACTTCGGGTTTTGGTCGAACTAATGGAATCTTTCTTACCACTCCATCCTTTTATTGATCATCGGGGGATCGAGAGGATGGGGATCATACATTGGTACAACTCCATGGCGTGCGATTTAGATTAATGGGGGATCCTTTTAGACCTTGCACAATTCCAGAGCCCTTAGTCTGAATGGTGGTCATCTGGGGAATAAGGCGGGATTTATACATTGGTATTATTCCAAAAAGTGGAGTCGCCACCTACTTTGGTTGGGAAAAGAATCCAAGGAAGGAAAAATCTTAACTTAAGCTAAGTTAATTAGAAGGCCCATTTCGTCTTCAACCCATCAGATATTGGGTTCAAAAATTGATACGACTTGGGGAAGAGGTTAGGCAGCCCCAAACCGCCCGTGTGTTGGGATCTGGCCTTTAGGCATCTTTAGTTCACTTTTAATATTTTAACAAAGTTATTAATTAGTCTAATTAAAGACTTTAAACACACATCTAACCATGATTCACTTAGACAAGTCAAGTCATCCACTCAAAGGGGTAGGGAGTCATATATCATGGCACAAGGGAATCATGCACTTCATCATCCATTCATAACATCCTAAAGAAGGGAGTGGGATCATGGCACACGGCATAGGGGTTTAACATGCATTGTCATCCATCCATTCAAGTATAATCATTTATAATCATGTAAAATGCTAATCAAGACCAAACTCATGGTCTAACTTAAGTAAGAACATTTATGCCTAAAGAAAGAGAGAAAGTTAGTGACTAACAAAAGGGAAGTAAGTAAAAAAACTAAAAGAAAAAGCAAATAAAGTCCATAATAATCATCTTACCACATCTCTGAAGTTAAGTACCTAAGCATGCATCTAAGTCCATATTATCACATCTTCACATCACATGGACAACATTAAACAATTAAACACAAGTATAAACATCATGAAGAGCAAGAAAACCATAAACATGTAACACAAAAAGGATCTTCAATGGCCTAAAGCTAGATCAATATGAAAGGATCCTAGGATTGATGAATCCTCCCTTTATATAGCTCATAAAGAGTTAGGCATCCATACGTATGGCTAACCATGGTGGGGATTAGTATGTAACTCAAAGAAAAAAGGAAGACGTGTAATGCCAAAGAACTAGTTATCATAATGATAAAAGGGACTCTTAAGGTAATTGGAATCTTAAGTTCCTCACTTGGTCACTGTCTTAGATTATTAAAACAAAATCAAAACCAAAACTAAACCAAAAGTAAAATAAGATGGAGTATTACAAAAGAAAGGGGTTGTAAAACCAATTCAAAACTACACCAAGGTCCCATTTTGAGATGAATATGAGTCCGAGAATGTTATTCCTCATCCTATTATATTATTAGAACATTGGAACACCCAAAAAAGGTTTTGAAACAGGAGGAATTTGAAGGTAGAAGAAAATAAAATTTGTAAAAATTATCTATCAAGCAAACTGGTTGTACAACCTACAATGAAATCTATATAACCCTTGTTTTCTAGGTTTTGAAAATAGAAGAGAAAAAAAGGAGAGGAAGAAGAGGAGGGGGATAGGGGAGTCCTAGATGCCTTCTTTGATGATTTATTGCCCTTAGGGCACACCATAAGTTTAATATCCTTCAACATGCTTAGGGAATGCACAATGACTAAGAGAAAAGGCTTAGTTCTACCTTGAAATGAGTTGGGATGAGTTAGGGTTTAGAGTTTTTGTGTTAAGAGATGTTTGAGAGTGAATTTTGGCGTAATAACTTTAGGGTTGTCCAAGCCTCTCCCCTTATCAGATGGAAGGGGTATTTATAAGTGATGGATGAGTTCACCAAACCTTAAAATAGTTATGATCGTCCCATGGATGCATTGAATCATAGAAAGGGAGATGAATCTCCTAGAATTAGGATTTGCATGGGGAATGTACAACCAATAACAGATTGTACATCCATCTGTCAAGGCTTTGTAGCCTTAAGGTTTAAGGGGGGACTAGTTCTAGAAGTTTTTGGTGGCTAGGGTTTAAAAGGAGGGTGTATAGTCCTATATATGGGCCGTACAACCCTGATGGGCTAGGTTGGCAACCTGAGTTATTGCTCTTGGGCTTGGTACTATGCTTTTGGGCTTAGGCTTAGTTTTAGGCTTCTCCAAGGTTTCCTAAGGCCTTTATTCTTTCGTTTGACTATTCTCCTTTACATTCTAGGGATGTGTTTAGTGATTTTTATCATCGTGCTTTGCATCCAGAGGTCCATAATATGATGTTTACAATTCTTTTTTTTATTTATAAAGCAATCAAATGATATATTGACTAACAACTACAAATAAAATGAAAATAAACAAACCTAAATAAACTATAACAAAAGGTAAAGGTAATAAAAAAAAAACCTTATATTAATCAATCTAGGACACTCAATCTCACTAATGGAAATTTATGAAGCTTTATTCTTTTAATGACATGTTGGATTGTGGCAACTATCAATTATCTTTACATTGTTTAAGTCCTCTCTCTTATGTAGTCCTTTAGCTTTGTAATTTTATCTCGTATAACTATTTCTCAATGTGAACTAAAAATAGAATCACTCATTTAGATATAGTAATCCTTTAATTATAGCAATAGGTTAAGTGAGTATCTCTACTCGTCAATTAATCCATGAAATTGATTTTAAGTATTTCAATTCATAATCTTTAGACTATGAATGAAACACAAATCATACAATTGGTAGCTAGTCTGTAACACCCATTTCCATTTATTAACCATGACATTTATGTATAAGTATTCATATGTAGAAAGGTTAATATATCATTTATACATAATTAAAAAGGCATACATATATGTTAAGTACAATCCATTTGATGTTGGTGACCACAAATTAATTCTTATCTAGGTATATGTATATGACATAAGGAGAAAGAGAGTGGGAATTGATCCGATGACTTGTGTTTCATGTGTCCATAAGCAAATCTTTATGCTACAAATAGCTCACACGTTATACTTCACTATCTGTAAAAATAATTGTGATTGAATGGCAACTCAATAATAATCAAATTCTAATGACACAATCAATAATCAATTATTATTAAGATACAATACATGTCAAACATTGACTTATGAAAATGCAAATGCAATAGATTAATTGATTTTTATCATGACCTTGCAAGGTAAACATTGCTCCTAAGGATTCATATCTATAAGCTTCAAAATTTAGGCCTTAGGATGAAAGCCTGATGATGAAAATCACTAAAATTATTCCCCAGAATGTAAAGGAAATTACAAAAGGAAGAAGGATAAGGCCTTGGGAAACGTTGGAGTAAACCCTAAAAGACCAAGCCCAAGCCCACAAATCCTAAGCCTATGAGCTATCAGGCCCTACTTAGTGGGTTATATAGCTTACTTCTTAGCTGTATAACCCACTCATTGGTTGTACAACCATGCCTTAAACCCTAAACCTAGGAAGGTTCTGGAACTAGTCTCCCCTTAAACCTTAAGGTTGTACCACCAAGCATAAAGGTTGCACAACCTTGCCCTTGGTTATATAGCCCACTCACAAATCCTAATTCTAGAATTTGCACAATTTATTCTGTGATTAGACACGAACAAGATACGATTAAAACCATTCTAGGCTTTGGTGTAACCTTTTTTTCTTATGAATTCCCTACTATTTGAAGGGAGGAGGGAGACTTGGACAACCTTAGCATTATTCTACTAGAATTGTGACTTATAAACCTTAAATCTCTAAAAATAAACACCCAACCCATTACATTAAAGAACCAAGGTAGTTCTTAAGGTTTTGGCACTTCACTTCCATATCTCATTGCATTCTTAAAGGAAAAATTGAACTTATAAGCCTCTGATGGTAAAGGAACATACAAAGGCATCTAGAGAATCCTTCTTCCCCTTCTTCTTTCTTCCTTTTTTTCAAAAACCTAGTCCAAGAAGGCTATACAGACTTGAGGTAGTCCATACAACCTATCTTAAAGTGGTATATGCAACCCCCATTTGTCTAAGGAGACATTAGAAATTTCTTTCTTTTCTCTTTTGAATTTCTTTGTTTACAAGTTATTTTCTATGATTCTAGGGACTTCCATTAATATAATAAGGAGAGGTTTTCAAAACTAAGGTGATGTAAACATCCAAGGTAAGTCTAATGATCGATTTCCACTTCAACTTGAAGGCCAAATTATAAGAGGAAGGAAAAAGAAGTTGAAGGATGTAATTGGAGCTTTCATGCAAAGGGAAATTACACTTATGTTGGAACAAAAAGACCAAAGGATGTGTGAAAGCTAATTAAAAGATGCTTGGACCTTGGATACTTCAAATTGAGTAATTAGCTTAATCTAATGAAGCCCAACATGTGAAGATGACTAAAGCCCAATTCCTTTAGTCACATTCGACCAAGAAAAGATATAAAGGCCCAAGATATGTTTTGATACAGGAGATAAAGCCACAAGCCCATAAGTCTAAGTTCTTCCAAGATTTGCTTAGTTGGCATTGTATTTCTATTGACTTAAAGATTCTTTTCTCATTGGCTGAATACCTTAGCTTATGTTTTTAGGATTCTTTATTAGCTATTTTATTCTTGTAAGCAACATAAAATAAGGTATTTTAGTTTTAGAAGTTAACTTGGCTGAATTCTCTTAGCCAATATGATTTCATTATTTAGTTTTCTATATATGTTCGTTAGGATTATTTTATCTATAGTGCATTAGGATTGTTGCATTTGGCCAAGGCAATATAATGTTGGAGTAAAAATAGTTTTTAAGTTTCTTTAGGGTTTATTCAAGATGTTATGAAGGATATTTATACCCCACATTCAACCATCAATAAAAATCATATCTTTATTATTCATTTTAACAAGTTTACTTGTAAGAGTTTTCTCTTCTTGAGTTCTTGAAAGGACTTGATGAAATTGTTAAGTGAAGGCTCCATAATTTCACAAACTTGTTATTTCTAATCATTAATTGGCTTAGTTAATTTAGGATCTTGAATTGACACATTAAATCTTTATAACTTAGGTTGCTAGAAATAGGTTTTCTAGAGCTCTAATTGGAATTTAAAGATCAGACTTGTTCTTAATTCTTGAATAGACTTGGAACCTGTGTAATCAAACATATGGGTAAGGAATTAAATCACCCTTATTCGTATTACAAAAATCCTTATTCATTAACTTAGAGGTTGCTCTTCATGCTTCTTGATGCTTTAATGCTTTGTGTTTATTCTTTTTATGCCTAATGAGACATTGATAGTCTTTTTTAGGCAAGATTTCATACGAAGTCATGTGAATAACATTTTTGATTCTTTGATTTCTTAGTTTGATATGGGCATTCTAACTTCTGCAATGTTAGGTTATGCCCTAAATGTTCCAGTTCTTTATAAACAAGATGAGGGAAGGTTCAATAACCCTAGGATTGCATTTAGGTGAATATTTGCCTCAAAGCTATCTAATGCCTACCATTATGTGTGAGTTCATTCCTTTTCTTCTATCCATGATTCATGCAAGCTATATATTTTTGTTTGTGATGATGAAATGTGATGATCATGGACTTAGTCACACGTTAAGTGCCTTGACTATGGAGTTATGGTATGGTGACCATCATAGACCTTGTTTGCCTTTCTTCATTTACTTTATGTTCCCTTGTTTATTTTTAGCTGGACTTATCACTAACTTGTTTCTTCTTTTGGGTATAAGTGGTTACTTAAGATTAGACCATGAACTTGCTCTTAATCACTTTTCCATATGGATTACATGATCATGCATGGTTACATTTATATATGGATAGATGATAATGCATGTTAAAACCCTATGCCATGTCACATGACCCCCTCCCCATTATGGATGATTATGTGTGTGAATGGATGATGATGCATGTTAAGACCTTATACCATAGTGCATAATCCCTCTCCCTGTTTGAGTTGATGCCAATTTATAAGATGGATTGTGTTTATATGTATGCTTAGGGTTGATAATGGAATAATCAATAACTCAGCTAAAATGTTAAAAGTGAGCCAAAGATGCCCGAAGGCTGGATCCTTATATCCAGGTAGTTTAGGGTGCCTAACCCCTTCCTTAAGTTGTACCAAATTTTCAAACACGATCTCTTATGTGGTGAAGGAGAAATGAGCCTTCTAATTGACTTAGGTTAGGTTCAAATTTTGCCTTCCCTAGATTCTTGTCCCGCCAAAGTTGGATGGCGACTCCACATTCCCTAAGGTATTATCTTGCTTTTAATCCCTTAGTGACCACCATTTTGGACTAAGGGCTTTGAAATTGTGCAAGGCCTAAAAGGACCCCCTGTTGGTCCAATTACGTGCCACAATTAGGGTTATTACCAAATTATGATTCCCGTCCTATTGATTCCTTGATGATTGATAAAAGGTAGGTGTCGTAAGCAAGATTCCATTCATTTGAGTGCAGTTATGAAGCCTAAGGCACTCACAGTGGCGACTACACTGGGGACTCAAAATTGACTTTGTGTTTAATCACTAGTTCACTTTTAATATTTTATTCTTATTGTCGAGTAGTCCACTACATTCATGTAGTCTCCGCACTTCACGATGAGCACTAGGTGCCCTAAGATAACCAATGGTTTTCCAAACATGAGAACAAAGCTCCATTTGGGCTTAGGAGATTTTGAGGAGGATTCATCACCTGTAAGCCTAGTTCCTTTAGGTAT
Organism: Omphalea diandra; assembly: GCA_949677035.1. NCBI lineage: Eukaryota > Viridiplantae > Streptophyta > Magnoliopsida > Malpighiales > Euphorbiaceae > Omphalea > Omphalea diandra. Next base: position 96,320 of record CATIWR010057609.1, on the reverse strand, counting down.
ATCAAATGGAGGATCATGACAATCGCCCTCCAAGCTTATGGGAGCCATCAACTACAACCTTTTTCAACTATTAGGCACATGTAAGAGCTATTAGCAGCTTGAAATAGGGTACCCCACTTGTTTGCATTTCTTCAAAGAACAGTGAAGTTCCTCAAAGAACATAGTTAGGTATTCTTAATGTAAGTGTAAATGTAACCCATCTCTTTTGATATAAATATTTATGTATTCCCTGTTCCTTGCTTTATATAGAATCTTCGTGTAAATATCCCTCTTACCTTGCAAAGAGATCTTTTCATATTCCATGTATATGCTTTTCCAACTAACATAAAAAAGTTCTTATTTTGTTAGGTCTTTTTTATATGTTCTCTTGAGACTTCAACTCTCCTTGGTCTGAGGTGACCGCATGCATTCTCTACCCCTTATTGGTAAGAATGAGACTCTACCTAGGAAAAAGCCATTAGACCTTATATGTGGGAGGAATAAGGTTGTAAGGATTTTATGCAAATGATGTGTGCATATCATATATACATGCATCATTTATGTATTTGTGCATCATACTGATAACCCTTGTCTTGCAATAATCATAGCTCTATCCAAACCCTCATGGAAAAAAAGAGGCGACCAACTTGATAGGAAAAGTAAGATGTTGAGCCTGAGTCAAAAAGCTAGTCTAGTCATGGAACCAAATATGCCAGCTAAAGTTTTAGAGAGGTTGATGACCGACTTCAATCGCAAGATGGAATAGAGGATTGATAAGGAAGTAAACAAGCTGGTTAATGAGGTCCTAAACAAAGATACAACTACTAGTAAAGTTGATAAGGGGAAAACACCCATGGAACCTTCAACCTATAGTGATTTGATGATAATTTATTTAGGATAAACGAATATCATGAGAACAAAATTGCTAATGATGTTGGTAATGCCACTGTTGCCCTTGATAACTTTACATAAATTAGGAAAAAAAGTACTCGATTTGATGACTTTATGAAACAGATGTAGAAAATACAAAAAGCTTTAGATGCTAAAGGTTTATAAAGGGGAACAAATATTAAAGAATTGCTTGCTTGCAAACCTGAGAAACTACCAGTTAATTTTTGCATGTCTGAGTTGCCGAAGTTCACAGAAACCCAAAATGCAAAGAACCATGTACGTTCGTATGTGTTAGTCATAAAAGCATTTGGTGTACTGACTGATACAATGTTAGAACTTTTTGAGTTGTCATTGGAAGCGTATGCTAAAACATGGTACTTTAACCAACCAAAGGTTGTCAGAAAGGACTAGAAGGAGCTAACAGAGGCTTTTGAAAACACTATGCTTATAATTCAAATATAGAGGTCAGACTATAAAACTTAGTCCTTGAAGTAAAAGACTGGCAAAAGCTTCAAAGATTACATTAGGAGATGGAAGAAGACAACCTCAAGAGCAACTACAAGGCCCACAGAGATAGAGTAGGTAAAAATGATTGTGAATGGGTCTCCACGTAGAATCAACACTAAAATTAAAAGAATATTGGTTAAGAATTTTGAAGATCTCTGAGAAGCAAATTTGCAAGCTGAAGACCTAAAATATAAGTTAAAAAAGTAGTATGAGGGAAGAAGAAGCGTCTCGTCTTAGACCCGAGTAGAAAGGAACAAAATGTCTACTATTAATGTAGTAAGAGTGCCTAGATAATTTACAGATTTGGGGTTACCTCTGTCCAAGGCATTTTAGAGGTTGTAGAGGAAGGGGGTGTAAAAGCCTTTAGCTCTAAGACCACCTCCTAATATGTTGCCTATGGGTATGACACTAATGCTTACTATGCTTTTCACCAAGGAGTGGGTCGCAACACTGATGACTATTACAGATCGAGACATGAGATTCAGGACCTTATCAATAATAGGACTATCATTCCACAAACTCTGAAAAGCCTAACATCTGAGGGAACCCACTCCTAAAGTATTATAATGTTCTTCCCCTAAATCAAATTGACTTTTATAATAGATTATGGGATTCTTAAGGAAGTTGTTATTGCCACTATCGAGTAAGTGATGACTAAGGTCCAAGTTGTCTACACTATCAATCCATATGAAAGCTTAGATGAGGAGACAAAAGAAGTGTGAAGGAGGTGAATGATTCAGTTATGGGAAGAGAGTGATGAAGAAAAGGAAAGTGAGCAATTGAACCATGTCACTCATAGTAGGAAATTCTATCATGACAGAGAAGCTTCCAAGGAACTAAAGGTTGAAAAGGGGAAAAATGAACCTGTCATGAAAGAGAGAGAAGAAGATAATCTCATTGTAAAGTAGTTAAAGATGGCACCAACTCAGATCGGTGTATAGGAACTACTTATGACCTCTTATGAGCATAAGAATATGATAAAAGCTTTATCTAGTTTGGTTATTTTCAGTGAAGCTATTCCAAAAGATGTGTCATTGCATTAATAACTCATAAGGGCAAAATCACCATTTCAGATGAGGATTTGCAACTAGAGTGAAAGTATCATAATCTAGCCTTTTTTTTTATATAAATGGAGATGAAAGAAAGACATACTCCATGTATGATGGTAGATGATGGCTCTAGGATTAATATCTATCTTGCAAAGTTGTTCTATAAATTTGGGTTATTTGAAAAGGATTTAAAATCTTTTGACATTATCATTAAGGCCTTTGATGATAGTAGAAGGAAAACTATAAGCTTATTCGAGACTATTGTAAAAATAGGAGTAGTCGAGGCCATGGTGGAGTTCATAGTCTTGGACATTTCAATTACTTTTTTGCTTTTACTAGGGAGGCCATGGTATTATCCTCTCGGTGGAGTGCTTTCCATTGTTCACTAGAAATTCAAGATCCCTTACAAAGGAGAGGTCGTGACCATCTGTGTTGAGGTTGGTGAATTGTATTAAATTTGAGTATCATTGCTCCATACCTTCGAGGGTTTTAGGTCATCAGAGTCACAGATAAATGGGCTGATCCAAAAGTAATGGGGATTATGAAAAACATGAACGTCCTTTTAGGATATGGGATTAGAGAAAAATTCTACTAATGTATTAAAGTTGCCAAAGATTTCCACTTATACTATAAGGAAATGATTAGGGTATTGTGATAAAAATCAAAGCAAGAAGTGTGAGATTTGCGAGGCCACTATCAGACTTCTTTGTGAAAGAAGATAAAGTTCTTGACAAAGTAGAGTAAGGAACCATAAAAAGTGAGAAGTCATTAGGCAACGACAAGGATGAACTCGAGAAGGCTTTTTTTTTAGTTAGATGTTGGCAAAATGGGGTATCATAATTATCGAGACTCGTTGGGTAATAAGAGAAAAAAAAAAGGAGGAGAAAAAGATTGCAGAGACAATGGATGATAAGAAGTTAGGTTAGCATGCAATTTTGTGTGCTTCTCGATCTATGTGGCTATGGAAGGACAAAAAGAAGGTCATTGATGAACAAAAGGAGCAATATGCACTAGAGTAAAACTTTTAGGTTACCAAGAAAAATCGTGTAAAGGAAGGGTCTGACTTGCTAAAGTGGAATACATCATTTGTGGACTCAAAATGGGAGTATACTGGGCCTTGCAAGTTCACTCAAGTTGCCTACAAGGGGATAAAATTGAAAGACATTAAAAGCATGATTATGAACTCTATTAAAGAAGTAGGTGGTGAGGACAAAAAGAATTCTATGGTGGAAATTGAGCTTACCATGGCAGATGAAGAAACACTTTGGGCAAAATTTTTAAGGATTAAACTGGAGGATGATAAGATGAAATAAAGTTTTAAAGGAGTTGTCAAGTCTATTGCTGAAACAAATGATGGGAAAGGGGCAGATCCTATGCAAAATATTGATCTTAAGGTTCTAACTAATGGAGTGAAGGACGAAGAAGAGGAGAAGGCTTAGATAAAAGAGGCTCTAGTTAACCAATAAGATAAATAGGACTTTCTTGATATCACTAACATCCTTATTTCTAGTCTCGTTGAGGAAGATGATGTATTTCTATCTAAGTTTTAGGCAATGAATGATGAGTTTGCTTACTTATGTGATATGTTTCCTAATGGTAGTATGCATGGCATGCATCTTTTCATGAGCACATTTAACATTAATTATATGCATACTACTACATTTAACCTTGGCACATAGGAAAATCCAAAAATCTTACTCATCGCTAGTGATGTCACACCAGAAGAGTGAAAGAAGTTTAGACAGCTGCTTAGGAGATATCAGAGAGTTTTCGCTTAGACATATGATGACATGCCAGGGGTCGATAGGCATATTGCAGAATATGGAATCCCATCCTACCCATATGAGACTAGTAAATAGAAATTGCAGAGGATGAGACCCTAGTGGGCCCAGTTGGTTAAGGAAGAAGTGGAAAAGTAGTTGGATGCCAAATTTTTAAAGGTGGTAGACTACCCATAATGGTTAATCTCTTTGCTTTTTTTTTTTTTTAATTTTATATATATTTTTTTACCAGATTTTGGTAATTACTTGTTACTTGTACCACAATTCTAGTCATAATATGTATATTGGTAAGAAAACTATTTCACTTTACCCCTTGATTTGTTTTTCTAATCTTTTTAATCTAAAATTTAGATAAATTTTTTTTAATCTAAATTAAATTTAATCAAAATAAAATTTTTTAGCCTTTATAGTACCAATATAAAAAAAGGATGAAAAAGTGAGGATGTGTGATGACTTTAGGGATTTGAATAAAGCATGCCCAAAGGACGAGTTTCCTTTAACACATATAAATGTGTTAGTTGACAGTGTTGCAATTTGTGTCATTTATTCCTTTATAGATGGATTCTCTGGGTATGACTAAATTCTCATGGCTATCATGGATAAGGTGGAGATAGCTTTCATCACATAATGGAGGATGTACTACTACAAGGTGGTGCTATTTGGGTTAAAGAATACACGAGCAACATAATAGAGAATGGTGACTGCCCTACTGTATGACTTGATCCATAAAGAGGTTAAAGTGTATATGGATGATATGTTTGGTGAAGTCAGAGACAAAGGAAGGGCATTTTAAGGCTTTGGGAAAATTCCTAAAAATAGTTTATGAGTATAATTTGAGGCTGAATATGAAGAAATGTGTTTGGAGCTACCTCCAGTAAGCTGTTAGGACATATGATAAGTGAGAAAGGCATTGAAATAGATCCTGATAAGGTGAAGGCAATTCAAGGGATGGTTGCACTTAAGATAAAGAAAAAAGTATGAGGTTTTTTGGGTCGCCTGTAGTACATCAACTAGTTCATAGTGAGATTGACCCATATTTATGAACCCATTTTTAAGTTACTAAGAAAGGATTAACTAGTGGGATGGAATGAACAGTGCCAAAAGGCCTTTGAAAAGATAAAAGTGTATTTGACTAACCTGCTAGTATTGGAGCCACCATAGGCTGAAAGACCTTTAACTTTATATATGACAGTGGAGGATAGTTCTATAGGTGCAATGTTGGCTCAAGAAGATGAAGTAGGGAGTAAGCACACGACATATTACCTCAATAATAATTTGTTGTCTTATGAAGAAAACTATAATCAGGTGGAGAAGACTTGTCTAGCACTAGCCTGGGCAACGAAGAAGTTGAGGCACTACTTTCAGTCGTATTCTGTGGAGGTGGTTTCAAAGATTGATCATGTTAGGTACTTACATGAGGCTTCTTCTATGACTAGGAGATTAGCAAAGTGGTTGATCATGATGACTTAATTTGATATTAAGTATGTAGACAAGAAGGTGATTAAAAGTCTAGCAGTTTCAAAGTACTTAGCATAACAATGCATTGAAGTTAGGAACAATTGAGCCTCAGGATGGAGACTGTACTTTGATGGAGTTATAAATGAGAAAGAGGTAGGTATAGGGGTGGTCATGATCTCACCTGAAGGAGAACTCTTTCCTATAGCTAAGAAGCTCGATTACATGGTGACTAACAATATGGTTGAATATGAAGTATGTGCACTGGGACTCAAACTTCTAAAGCAAATAAAAGTTAAGCCAATAAAGGTGTTTGGGGACTCATTACTGGTAATTTCACAGTTAATAGAAGAGTAAAAACTAATGGAAGAATGTTTAGGCCCATACCTACAACATATAAAAAGGTTGGTGTAGAATCTTAAAAAAGTCGTATTTCATTATCTGCCAAGAGAAGAGAATGCAATGGTTGATACCTTAGCCATTTCGATCTCCACTTGAGACAAACCGAAGGCAATGCCTATGAAACTGCTTATGATGCTTTGATTTGAGGTGCCATATTATGGGGATATAGGAGAAATGCAGGTGTTGGTAGAGAACCAACCTTGGTATTTTGATATACAAAAATATTTAAAAAGTGATAAGTACCTTGAAAGGGTTGAAGAAAAGGATAGGGATGTGATTCGAAGGTTATCTTTATAGTTCGTAGTTTATGATACGGTAATGTATAAGAGAATATCGGATGGAGTTCATTTGTAGCGCTTGACTGAGGAAGAGGCCTGTAAAGTCATAGAAGAGATACATGTGAGAGTTTGTGGTCCCTATATGAAGGGGAAAGTGTTAGCAAGGAAGATTCTGAGACTTATATGCTATTAGACTACTATAAAACATGACAGTATTCAAAAAGTTTAGAGTTATTACAAGTGTTAGGTTCATAAAGGTCTCAGTCATCCACCTATTAAGTTGCAGAATCTGACCTCGTCTTGATAGTTTGTAGCATGGGGCATCAATGTAATTGGAGAAATTAGTTCAACTTCTACCAGGAGGCATAAGTACATTGCAGTGGCAGTAGACTACTTTTCAAAGTGGGCAGAGGTGGAAGCCTTCAGTAAGCTAGGGGTAAAACAGATGGCATGATTTGTGGAGGAAAACTTCATCTACCATTACAATGTGCCTCACCATATTGTTATAGATAATAGTGTTTATTTTTAGGAAAACATTAGGTGCCTTAACTATGGAGTTATGGTATGGTGACCACCATAGACCTTGTTTGCCTTTCTTCACTTACTTTATGTTCCCTTGTTTATTTTTAGCTGGACTCACTAACTTATTTCTTCTTTTGAGTATAGGTGGTTACTTGGGATTAGACCATGAACTTGCTCTTAATCACTTTTCCACATGGATTATGTGACCATGCATGGTTACATTTATGTCTGGATAGATGATAATGCATGTGAAAACCCTAGGCCATGTCACATGACCCCCTCCCCATTATGGATGATTATGTGTGTGAATGGATGATGATGCATGTTAAGTGCAATGTACCATGCAAATACTTTAAAATTCTCTTAGCCGTATGCAAATGTTTTAGGACAATATTGAAATCTAGTACACAAGCAAACGCTAAACATAATATCAAGTTCAAAAGCTGTAAGATAGAGGAGAGAGTCAATCATACCTTTATACTTCTTCTCATCAATAAGCTTACCCGATTCATCCTTATCTAGCTTAATTGATGCATTGATTAGAGTCTTGGCTACTTTGCATCCATCCATGCAAACCTTTTGAGTAGCTTCTTTGTGTACTTGGCTTAGTTGATGAAGATGCCCTTTTTGGTTTGCTTAATTTGAAGACTAAGAAAGAACTTGATCTCACCCATCTTGCTCATCTCAAATTCCTTAGTCATACACTTAACAAACTCTTCACAAAGAGACTTATTAGTAATACCAAATATAATATCATTAACATAAATTTGTACAATGTGTGTATCTTTGTTATGCTTTTTCACAGATAATGTTGTGTCAACCTTGCCTTTTTCACAATCATTTTGTAAAATAAATGAACTAAGCTTTTCATGCAAGCTCTTAGGGCTTGTTTCAAATCATATAAGGCCTTAATTAATTTGAAACATTATTTGGGAAATCATGAGACTTAAACTTAGGGTAGTTATTCAACATAAACCTCCACCTCAATGAAACCATTTTAAAATATACTTTTCATATCCATTTGGAAAAGTTTAAAGTTCATATGACATACAAATGCTAAAAGAATTCTAATAGCCTCTAATCTTACTATGGAGGCAAAGTCTCATCACAATCAATGCCTTCCTCTTGGCTGTAACCTTTAATAACCAACCTAGCTTTGTTCTAGTGATGAAACCTTGCTTATCTAACTTGTTCCTAAATACTTATTTGCAACCTACAATTGGGTGTTCCTTAGGCCTAGGTACAAGTTTCCAAACCTTATTTCTCCCAAATTGGTTGAGTTCCTCTTGTATAATAATCACCCAACTCTCATCATCAAGAGCCTTATTAATTGATTTTGGCTCAGTTTGAGAAACAAAAGTAAGATTATTATCTAAAGCATGCAATTGAGCTCTAGTACTTAATCCCTTGGATGTCTCACCAATGATAAAATCTTTTGGGTGATCCTTATGGTATCTCCAATCTTTATGAAGTTTTTAATCTTGTTCTCTTCTTATTGAGGTTGAGCTTACTCGTTCTCTTATGGTGGCTCATCATCCTTAAGATCAACCATATTTTCTTTGGGTGTGGAGTTTAGCTCCAACTTCTCAAAGTCACTTATAAGATCATTAATAACAAAACTTTTCCTAAGGTCAAGTTTGGTAAACTCTTCAAATATAATACTCATGGACTCTTTAACCACCATAGAATTTTTGTTAAAGACCCTATAGGTTTTGTTAATGGTGGAATAGCTAGGAAAATACATTCATCGATTTTTTAGGTAAATTTTCTAAGGTTGTCCTTGGTATTAAGAATGTAGCATTTGTAACCAAATACTTTAAGATATGAAATCTTGAGTTTACTTCTGTTCCATAGCTTATAAGAAGTTTTATTTAGAATGGGCCTTTTGAAAGTATGATGTACAAAATAACATGCAATATTGATGGCTTCGGCCCAAAAGGAATTAGGTAAAAAATACTCATCAAGAATAGTCTTAGCCATCTCTATCAATGTTCTATGTTTTCTCTCTATAACACCATTTTGCTGCAGTGTCTAGGAGTAGAAAAGTTTTAAGAAATCTCATTCTTTAAGCAATAGCTCTTAAAAGTTTCATTTTGAAATTTCTTTCCATGGTAACTCATAATAGAAGAAATGAAGTAACCTTTTTCATTTTGTACTCTTTTGGCAAAACTTTTGAAAGCATCAGAGGTGTCGCTCTTATGAGCAAGGAAGGAGGCCCAAGTGAATCTATAGTAATCATCAATAAGCATAAATACATAATGTTTCCACCCAAACTAGAATTCCTAGTAGGTTCAACTAGGTCCATATGGATGAGCTGAAAAGGTATATAGGTACTTATAACATTTTTTGCCTTATACGATGCTTAGTGTTGCTTTTCCATTTGATAAGGTATGTATGTCTTGTCCTTAGTGAACTTGAGCTTAGAAAGTCCTTCCACTAGCTCTCCTTTTGATAGATGTTGTAGAAGCTCCATACTAGCATGTCCAAGTCTTCTATGCCAAAGCTAAGATTCATTGCGAATATAGACAAGATACTTAAAGGATTGGTTAGCCAAATTGTCTAAGTCAATTAGGTAGGTATTGTCTCTCCTTTCACCCTTAAAGATTACCTTCTTATCCACTAAGGTGGTAACTAGGCATTCCTTAGGGTCAAAGGTGACTTTGTTGCCTTTATCACATAATTGACCTATACTCAATAAATTATGCTTTAAACCATCAACTAAAATCACAAGAGAGAGCAACCTTTCTTGCCAATGATCCCAATGCCAATTTCCTTACCCTTGCCATTATTTCCAAATGTGATTCTTCTCTTTAATGGCTATGAATAGTTTCTTATTTTTGGTCATGTGTCTTGAACATCCACTATCCACATGCATTATTGTCCTCTTTGGTGGCTTCCAAGCATTCTTACAAAATGAAAACATTTCACCTACATTTAGGTACCCAAGCATACTTGGGTCCTTAGGGGCTAGGAATGGAAAAGTCCTCCAATTTGAGGTGTGCCTTCCTACTGCAGCAAAAGACATTAATATGTCCATACCTCATGCAATAATGACATTGAAGCTTAGACTTGTAAGTCTTTCTCCTATGGACAACCTTTGTGTGAGTAAGAGACCTTTTCATATTTTGGTTATGTGTATGCATCATGGATTTAAATCATTGTTGTGTGTAATAATAACAGAGCTATCATAGCTATAACGTAATGGTAACAACAAACTATTACTGTATTTTTATGCAAAATATTGCAAACTAAAAATACTTTCATAAGTCACTAAAATTATGACTTACATCTAATTAATGAACATAAGTTTCACTCTTTAATTATTTTTTTGGCTTTTGAGTTAATCTATGAAAAATTTTTGAAAAATAAGTTAGTTGAGTTTAATTTGGCACAAATGAAATGTGAGAAAAAGAAATAAAAGAAGACAATTTAAAAAATATGATTCGTTATATAATGGTTGTTACTATTATATAATGACTGCTACCATTACATAACAACCATTATTGTCATTATGGGTTACAAAAAAAATTTTTATCATTAAATAATGTCCATAACAGCAATGGAAGGCAAAATACTATTATATAATGGTCATTATGTTACATAATGGTTGTTATTTAAATCCATGGTATGCAAGCATATGCAAGAATGGTTAAAAGTATAAGAGAAATTTCTAAGTGTGTACTTTTCAGCATGCCTCTTAGTGTACATACATGCATGATTTGCTTTTTGAGACTTAGCTTTAGAACATTAAGGAGCCATCCCTTTGCCTTTGAACTTAGGAGGCTTAGTGCTTAGAGCACTTTTCTTCCCAATCATTTATATGCTAGAGGTTTGAGCTGTTGAAGCTCTAATGAATGTGGGGGTGAAGATGTATAAGATGAAGCCTCATTGAAACCAAGTCTATGTCTCACTAGGGATGGCCTTTAAGATACAATAAGTGTATCCAAATCTTACTTGCTTTTACGAAACTTAGAGATGGAGTTCCTTAACTTTATAACTTCAACTTTTAAAGAATCATTTTCTTTCCTTAAGGAGTCAAGGGAGAATGATGTTTGAGAAATATTTTCCAAAGATTTCTTGAGTTCCTTATTTGAGCTTATCAAGTCATTTACTAGCATATTTAAACATTTAAACTCATCCTCAAGTTTTGAACACTTTTTCTTATAAATCTTTATTTTTTATTTATATTTATCACATTTCAAGGACATAGCCTAAAAAAGCTCATCATCTTTATCATCAAATGCATCATATTCATCACAAGAATCGAAATAAGTACTTACCTCATGTGAATTGTCCTATTGATTCATGAAGCAAAAGTTTGCAACCTCTTCTTTTTTTATCTTCCTCACTTGAATCATTATCCCATGTAGCTTTGAGGCTCTTCTTTTTGTCCTTATCCCACTTTTTCTTCTTCTTTATCTTAGGACATTTAGATTTAATGTGTCCTTGCTTTCTACATTTAAAGCAAGTTACATCATTGTTCTTCTCTTTGAAGTAGGGTGGTGATGTTATTTTTTCGAGATTCTTTCTTTCCTTTCTTCTCTTCATGAGCTTCTAAGACCTTCTTGATAGCACGGTAAGTTCCTCTTCCTCCTTTTCACTCTCATCACTATCACTTGTGTTTTCTTCCTCTTTCTTGCCTTTGCTAGATTTGAGATCAAGATCCTTGGCTATGTATCCCTTATGCAAACCCTAATTCTAAAAGATTTATCCCCCTTTTCTGTGATTGGATGAAGACAAGTTATGACCAGAACCATTTTTAGCTCTGTGCACTCATCCATCATCCATAAAAACCCTTCTCATTTGAAGAGAAAAAAGAGCTTGGACAACCATAACAAAACTTTGCCAAAATTCACTTTCAAACCACACTTAGCATGGAAACCCTAAACGCTAACTCATTCCCAAGGTGGAACAAGGCTTTTTTTTTTTTTTTGTATTTTGTACATTCCCTAAGCACTTTGGAGGAAGATATTAAACTTGTGAGCCTGTGAAGGCAAAGAAAACATCAAGGAAGACATCTAAAATCCCTCAATTTTGTTTCTTCTTCCCTTTCTTTTTTTTCTTTCTATTTTTAAAAACCTAAGAATATGGGCTGAACAGACTTAATGGTAGTCTATACAGCTAAAGAACTAGGTTGTACAACCCCAATATTAGGTTGTACAACCCTGTTTTCCTATAACTAGTTTGGCAGAAACTTTTTCATTCGCTCTTAAATTTCTTCTTTCCCACGCTTCTTTTTGTGGTCTTATATGGCGCCAATGGCAGAATAGGAGGAGGCCCAATGGCCAAGGACCCCTATTCACTTTAAAAGTATAGTTTTGATGGATTTGAGATGGTTCTTATGTTTTACATTGTGCTAATGTTTGTGTTCTTACATCTTGGTTTAATGATGATTTTAGTTTTATTTCAATCACTTTAGGGTAGTGACCAAGTGAGGAATTTATTATTCCAAGGATCTTGAGAGCTCTTCTTGTGTTTGTGTTCATGCTTAAAGTATGTGAATAATGTTCTGGCCATGCAACCTCCTCCTCCCAACTTTATTCTTACATCTTGGTTTAATGATGATTTTAGTTCTATTTTAATTACTTTAAGGCAGTGACCAAGTGAGGAACTCATTGTTACAAGGATCTTATGAGCTCTTCTTGTGTTTGCGCTCATGTTTAGAGCATGTGAATAGTACTTTGGCCATACAACCTCTCCCCCCCCCCCTCCCTCACTTTGATTAGGATTTTAACCCCCATGATGGCTAGTAGTACTTATGGATGCCTAGTTCTTTGTGAGAAATGAGAGGGAGGGGTCGTTAACCTTAGGATCTCTTTTATATTGAGTTTTTACCTTAGGCCATTTAACATCCTCCAAGTGCCTTGTGTTGTATGTTTACCTCCTTTGATGCCCATGGTTCATGTGTTTTGATCTTGTTTTGCATGTTAATTTATGATTATGGGATATGTTGTTACGGACTTAGATGCATATCTAGGCACCTTTCACAATGGATAGATGGTAATATGTGTTATATTCATTCCTTATGTTTTGAGTTTATTTGGTTTGTCTTATATTTATTCCATTTACTAACTTGTTCTTTTCTTTTAGGTGCAGGTGTCTTGCTTGAGTTAGACCATGATTATGTTCATAATCATTATCCTAAATGATTGTGATGAATGGATGAATGGATATGCGTGATAACCTCTATGCCATGTCACATGATCCCACTTCCCTTATTGGAATTTTATGTATGGATGATGAAGGGCATGATACCTCTTACCATGATGCATGGCCCCTTATCTCTTAAAGTTAATGATTTGATTTGTTTAAGTGGATTCCAATTAGATGCATGCTAAGGGGCTTTAACCGGACTAATCAATAACTTGATTAATGTAATATCCTCAACCTAATTCATTTGTATTTTAATTATGATATATTTACATATATGCATCACATGACTTAAGCATGAATACTTACATCATAGCATTTGAGGTTTTTGAATATGAATATGATGTTTACATAGTTGCACGAAAAATTGTCATATATTTTGTGCATGTTATAATATCTTAAATAAAGGTGTTTTGAAACTTATTAAAAGTATAATGAGCATATGGAGATTGGTAGATGGATAGAGTGATAAAGGACTGAAGAAAAGGGACTAAAAGAGAAAATTTCAACTTTCAACCAATAAAAACAAGCCACCATGATATTGTCCTATTAAAGTAGGCATACAAATTAAATTTCTCACCCTTTAGGCTTAGATTAAAGAGAAGAAAAAGGGGAAATATAGTAGAAGAAGAAGAGCAAAAGAAAAAAAAAGGATGAAGGAAAGAAAGAAGAGAAGGAAAAAAGAAGAAGAAGAAGAAGGGAGAATAAGTTAACTAGGATGAGATCTTAAGGTTTTTTAGCTTTGGCAAAAGGTATGTGATTTCATATTTGTTCCTCCATGAAATTTCTCCTCCATGACTTATTAATCATGAGCAATTAACAAGAGTTATAGAGAAAGTGTAGTTAGGATTCATGTGTGAGAAGTTGTTGATAGTGAATATGAGTTGGATTCCATTAATTCTGTTTTTAGGGCAGACTATTGCACCCATGATTCCACAATCTTAAAAGATGAATTAGGCAAAGTCAAAAGCATGAAAGTTGTAGGGTTATGTCTCATATAAATGCCTGTAAAACATTTTTTTTTTAAAATAAGTTGTGTGTGAAGAGATATAGCCCTTTGATTGTGACTAATCTTATGGGACCTACTTAGATATTGATTTTGTTTTCCATGAATTTTATGGGCCTAAGGTGGGAACTAGTGAAGTGTAAAACTTAAAAGTTATCTAAATGCTTATAAAGTAGTTTTGCTTCATATTTTATGTGTTAAGAGATATGGCTTCTTGATCAATATTGATCTTGAACCTATTCATGACAACAAAGTTTGAGATTGACCTTCTTTTTTTTTAGGAGAATGTGTGAAGCATAAAAAAAATGTTCATTTATATGTTATAAAATTGGTCCCAAATCACTTTTTTAATTGGACTTTTATGTTTTTAGAAATGGCTAAGTTTATGAGGTTATTTAGCATATAATTGCACATGAAACATGACAAATTTCTAAAATTCACCATAAATTGTGTAGTGCATATTTTGGGCTGAATTTTGGATAGGTTGTTCCCATATATATCTAGTTTAACTAGAAAAAAGGAATCAGGTTCTTTGGATTTATGATAAAAAGTAATTATAGAAATCATCTACCAAGGTCATGATATGTTACTAGAGTATATATGCATAATGAGATGAAAATCGTACTTTATCATCATGGATTGATTTGGTGTATTGAAATAGGTCCTTGAGGCATTGAAGACAATATTAGGACTACGCTGAGTCCATCCACCACTTAATAGCTTAAAGGAGGTGGTAAGTAAATAGCTAATTGTACTTAAATATGTGATTAGTTAAATGCTATGAACTTATACTTAATGGATTGAAATGTTGTTTAATGAGAGTATATTGATGAATACATTGATGAAAGGACTATTATATTGTTGAGTTATTTATTTTTATGAGATATTAATAAATTACGACTTGAGAATGGAAACATGTGATGATATGATTTGCAAGGTTGATGGGTGTGGCTTATTAGTCATTATATTATTATAATTTTGATGGATTTATAAATGATTTGCTCAAGGACTAATACTTGATATTGTTGAGAAAGCAACAATATTTGATAGCATGTGTGGTAATGATGTGTGACAATAATATATGATAGCCTGTGTTTTAATAACATTTGATAGTTTGTGCATCAATGAAATATGATAGCTTGTAAAAAATTATGATAGCCTGTGTGGCAATAATATTTGATAGCTTATACAACAATGATATCCTATAGCCTATGTGGTAATAAAATATAATAGTCTTTATGTCAATAACATTTGATAACTTGTGTGTCATTAAAAATTAAACTCTTTATTTCATGCATGGATGAGATGATGAGTTATTTATATTTAAATGCTTGTTATATTATTTATGATTAAAGTATCATTATGTGTTAACTCACTGAGTATGCAAGCTCACTCCTTTGCATTAAATTTTCTTTCAAGAAGAGTAGATTAAAGATTGCATCCAATTAGCATTTGAAGTTGTTGTTTAGAATTATGATAGAGGTTGGGCCAGTATGCAGTTTATTAGTATTTTTGTTTGTTTAGCTTGTATTTTTTATTGTAAATAGTTACTATGTTGTGATACAAGATAAATAGTGTTGAAAATAATTAAAGAAAGGTTTTTTAATGATAATGGTATTATACGAGAGAATTTTAATGATGTTATGTAACTTTAATACTTCATGCTTTATGAATAAGTTAATGCATATGCTTTAAAAATTATTAATAATTGGGATGTCACATTTTAGTGGTATTAGAGAGGGTGAAAGATTTTATAGACATGTGTCATGTGAATATGTCGTGTATGATATATGCATTGTGTTAATACTTATAGGCATTGGCATATAGGAGTATGGATGCACTTGGTAGAATTCATTATGTCCTAGAGGTTAGAGATAAGTCTGTTGAGTCTATTCATGCACATGAGCATGCTAACCATGTTGTAGAGAATCTTGAGATGTCAGGGAATAATCTAGTCATAAGTGTAAGCCCAAATATCATATAGTTTGTTGAGATAATATGGAGATTTGCAACATAAGCATATGCAGGACCTGCTATAGATAAGAATTATGACAGATTAAGGAAGCAAGGGGCAATTGACTTTAAGGGCATTACAAATCCTACTTAGGCTAAGGAGTAGCTTAGAAGAACTGAGAGAATCTTGAACAGGCTTAAATGCACTCCCCTAAAGTATGTAATATCTTTGCTTCAAAAGAATGCCTTAGATTGGTGGGAGACTATTCTAGGTAGCACTGCTCAACTGATGACTTTGACATGAGATGATTTTCTAAGAGAGTTTGCAATAAATACACATTAATAGTATACATAGATAAGAAGAAGATGGAATTTTTTTAAGTGAAGCAAAATGATATGACTGTGGCGAATTATGAGGTACAATTTCTTAAACTCTCAAGATATGCCCCAAAGTGTGTAGCTATAGAGGAAGTGATAAAAATTTGAGAGGGGATTGAGGCTAGAAATTTGAGATTGATTAGCTATTAAGCTAACTAATTATACTGCATTATTAGCAGCAGCTATCTGAGCAGAGGAGTGATCCAAGAGAAGAATACAATTTAAGGCAAAAAGGAATAGAAGTTATACAGGGTGGAGTAGAGAACCAAATAAAGCAATAGAAAGAGGTGGTTCATATTATCTAAGAGATCATGATTTGAAGGAGTTATTGGTAATCAAGGAGGCAGAAGATAGAGTCGATCAAGTATATCAATATTTATAGGATCTGATAAAGGTAGCCATGGTAGTTTTGAAGGTTCAATTGGTAGGAGAGGATTAATTGGCACAATGGGTAGCAATATAGACCTAATTTGTGTTATTTATAAAAGAACTCATTTTAGAGAGTGTTGTAGACCAAAAAGGCTTAATTGTTATACTTGTTGATAGCTAGGCCATATGAGTCGAGATTGCCCAATGGAAGGTGCAACTAGAGGAGAGTCTCAAGTGGTTAGGTAGAGTAGTGTTGGGGTGAATATTTATGACACAAGTAGAGGCAAAGGGTGAGGTAGAGGCAGAGGAGGACATGGTGCATCTACTTTACTTTTAGTAATGGACAAGTGGCCCATAATCAACCTCATCCTAGAGTTTATGTTATCACTCATCAAGAGGCTCCAACATCTCCTGAAGTTATTTTTGGTATAATTTTTATTTGTGATTTAGATGCTTATGTGTTGATAGACTTAGGATCCACACATTCATTTATATCTTTAGAATTTGCATTATTGGTGTATGGTGTAGTTGAATCCTTGGGATATGATTTATGTGTTTTGATGCCTATTGAAAGTAGTGTAACTATACATAAAGTATGTAGAACTTGTCCAATGCTAATGTATGGTATCGTATTGCCTGCAGATTTGATATTAATGAATTTTAAGGAATTTGACATTATTCTGGGTATAGACTGGTTAGCAAAGCATCATGCAGTTCTAAATTGTCACACTAAAGATTTGATGATCAAATATTCAGGATAGCTAAGATTTATATTTGTTGGGGAGCATAAAAGTGTTCCAACTTGTTTAAT
Organism: Omphalea diandra; assembly: GCA_949677035.1. NCBI lineage: Eukaryota > Viridiplantae > Streptophyta > Magnoliopsida > Malpighiales > Euphorbiaceae > Omphalea > Omphalea diandra. Next base: position 78,789 of record CATIWR010057609.1, on the reverse strand, counting down.
CTTAACTATTCAGGCTTTTCAACTGATCAAAGAAGGTTGTAACATATTTCTAGCTAGTATGGTTGACACCAATATTCCTAGTTTGGATTTAACAATATTCCTATAGTGAGAGAGTTCCAAAAAGTGTTTCTTGATGACTTGGCAGGTTTGCCACCATAAAGAGAAGTTGATTTTAATATCAAGACCTTACTAAGAGTGGTACCTATTTTTATTGTACCATATCTAATGGGAGTAGTGGAATTATAATAATTAAAGAAATAATTGGAAGAATTATTGGAAAAAGGTTTCATTTGACCTAGTGCATCTCCTTACAGGGCATTTGCTGAGCCAGACATTTTAAAAACTACATGTCGCACTAGGTATGGTCACTATGAGTTCCTTGTTATGTCTTTTGGGTTAACTAAAGTACCGATAACATTAATGGCATTAATGAATCATACCTTCAAATAATATCTTAATCATTTTATGACTGAGTTTATAGATGACATTCTCATATACTCAGAAACTGATAAGGAGCATGAGCAACATTTGAGAATCGTATTATTGATCTTAAAGGAAAAGTAATTACATGCCAAAATTAAGCAAATATGACTTTTGGATAGAGCAAGTGATATTTTTAAGGCATGTTGCATTTAGACATGGTGTTCAACCTGATCTAGCTAAGGTGAAAACCATTTTGGAGTGGGATTCGCTTAAAAATGTATCAGGGGTGTATAGGTTTCTTAAGTTGTCTGGTTATTATAGATGATTTATGGAAGGATTCTCTATTATTGCTAGGTCATTGATAAAATTATTAAGGAAGAATGTAACATTTAAATGGAATGATCAACGTTAGTAGAGTATTGAGGAATTAAAAAAAAGATTAACTACAACACCAATTTTGACATTGCTATTAACAAATGGTACATTTGGAGTGTACATTGATGCATCGAGACAGGGTAAAGTTGTGTTTTGATGCAACATGGAAAGGTGATAGCTTATGCTTCTCAATAGCTAAGGCCTTTTGAGTTGAACCGCCTTACATATGACTTGGAGTTGGTAGCCATTGTATGTACCTTGAAAATTGAATAGGCATTACTTGTATGGAGATGCATTTTAGATTTTGACATCTCATAAAAGCTTAAAATATGTTCTAACACAGAAAGAATTAAACCTAAGGTAGAAAAGATGGTTAGAATTATTGAAAGACTGTGATTGAACTATTGATTATCATCTAAGTAAAGCTAATGTTGCTATTGATGCTTTAAGCCAAAAAGCCTTAGATGTTGTTACTAGTATGGTTGGTTATAATTTGACATCCTTGGTTAATCTCCATGCTTTAAATGTAAAATTTGAGATTAAAAATGTGATAGCATTAATGGCTACACTTCAGTTGAAGCCTGTGATAGATAATAAAATTAGAGAAGCTCAAAGGAAGGATCCATATTTGTAGAAAATACTGTTAAAGATACGAAAAGGTAATAAGACTGATTTTTCAAGTAGAAATGATGGGATGACACTGATGGGTAGTCGAGTCTATATATTAGATGTTGATGGTTTGAGATAAGAGATTATGAAGGATGCGTACAATGCACCATATGCATACACCTTGGAAGTATAAAAATGTATAGAAACTCGCAGTTACATTTTTAGTGGTCAACAATAAAGAAAGATATAGCTAAGTTTGTGTCAAGATGTTTAACTTACCAAAAGATCAAGGCAGAACAACAAGCACCATTAGGTATGTTGCATCCTTTACCTATTCCTATATGGAAATGGGAGAAAATTTCAATTATTTTGTTGTCGGTTTACCTCGGATACAAAAAAGGCATAATGATGTTTGGGTTATTGTAGATAGATTCATAAAATCTGCACACTTCTTGCCTATATGATAGACATATTCACTCTATAGACTGGCTAAAATATATATTGTTGAGATTATGAGATTACTTAGCATTCCTATTTCTATTGTGTTAGATAGAGATCCTCGATACAATTCTCATCTTTAGAGCAACTTACAAACAACCTTGTGTACTCATTTTAATTTTAGCACTGGTTTTCACCCACAAACGAATGGTCAATCAGAGAGGACTTTAGAATTAGATAATATGTTGCGAGCTTGTGTGTTATAATTCAAAGGTAATTGGGTTGATCATTTCCCATTAATGGAATTTGCATATAATTATAGCTACCATTCTAGCATTGAAATGGCACTTTATGATGCTTTATATGGTAGGAAATGCATAAGTCTAATTTGTTAGGATGTTGAAGGGATGAGATAGTTAGAGGCTCTTGAGATGGTATAGAATATAGTGGCAAAAATCCAAGTGGCTAAAAGATGTTTACGAGCTACTCAAGAAAAGTAAAAAGGGGTATGCTAATAGACATAGATGAGTAATGGAGTATTAGGTTGAAAATAAAGTATTTTTTAAGGTTTTACCATGAAAAGATATTATTAGGTTTGGTAAACAAGGAAAGTGGAGTCCAAGGTACATTAAGCCATATAAGATCATAGAGAGAATTGGGTCTTTGGCATATCGGTTAGCATTACTGGCAGAATTATCTTAGATACATGATGTGTTTCATGTTTTTATGCTTCGAAGGTATCATTCTGATCCTAGCCATATATCATTAGAGCTAGAGATCAAATTATCCGATGATATGACTTATCATGAAGAGCTAGTTGAAATCCTTTATCGGTAACTAAAACAGTTAAGGAATCGAGTGATACCAATGGTTAAAGTGAGATGGAGCCATCACTCACGCACGACGGCCACTTGGGAAGTATAGGAACATATGAGACGATAATATCCCTATCTATTCTTGAGTTCTAGAAAGTAAAATTTTAAGGATAAAATTTCCATAAGAAGGGGAGAATTGCAGCATCCTTAACCTAATTCATCAGCATTTTAATTATGATATATTTACATATATGTATCATATGACTTAAGCATGAATACTTACATTATAGCATTTGAGGTACTTGAATATGAATATGATATTTGCATGGTTGCATGGCAAATTGTCATATGTTGTGTGCATGTTATAATATCTTAAATAAAGGTGTTTTGGAACTTATTAAAAGTATAAGGAGCATATGGGGATTGATAGATGGATAGAGGTAATGAAGGAAAGAAGAAAAAAGACTAAAAGAGAAAAATTCAACTTTTAACCAACAGGAAAAAGCCACCATGATTTTTCCCTATTATAGTAGGCAAATAAAACATATTTATCTTCCTTTATGATTAGAATATAGAGGACAAAAGGGAGAAATATAGCATAAGAAGGACATCAAAAGAAAGAGAAAGGAAGAAGGAAAGAAATAAGAGAAGGAAGAAGAAGAAGAAAAAGAAGGAGAAATATGGAAAAGAAGAAGTTAACTAGGAAGAGATCTTGAGGTTTTCTAGCTTTGGTAAAAGGCATGTGATTTCATATTTGTTCCTCCATGAAATTTCTCTTCCATGGAATGTTAATCATGAACAATTAGTGGGACTTATAAAGAAATTGTTGTTAGGATTCATGTGTGAGAAGTTATTGATAGTGAATATAAGTTGGATTCCTTTAATTATGTTTTCAGGGCAGACTGTTGCACCCATGATTTCATAACCCTAGGAGATGAATTAGATAAAGCGAAAAAAATGAAAGTTGTAGGGTTATGTTTAATCTAAATGCCTATAAAAAAAATTTTCCAAATAAGTTATATGTGAAGAGATATAGCACCTTGATTGTAACTGATTCCTGTGGTACCTACTCAGCTATTGGTTCTATTTTCCATGAATTTTGTAGGCCTAAAGTGGGAACTAGGTAAAGTGTAAAACTTAAAAGTTATGAATTTATGTCTTATTTAAATGCCTATAAAGCAGTTTTGATTAATATTTTATGTGTTAATAGATATGTCTCTTTGATCAAGACTGATCTTGAACCTATTCAAGCAAACAAAGTCTAGGATTGACCAATTAATTTGAGGACCTTTAAAACTAAATTACAGAATGTTTGAAACATGAAAAATGTTCATTTATATGTTAAATAATTGGCACCAAATTAGTTTTGTAATTGGACTTCTACATTTTGTGATATGGCTAATTTTACGGGACTGTTTAGGGTATAATTGCACCTGAAATTGGGTAAATATCTAAAATTCACCAAAAACTATGTAGTGCATATTTTAGGCTTAGGAAAAATGATTTTACTCGAGCATATATGCATAACAAAATGAAAATCATACTTTATCATCATGGATTGATTTGGTGTATTGAAATATGTCTTCGAGGCCCTGAAGATAATATTGGGAATAAGCTGGGGTCATCCATAATTTAATAGCTTAAAGGAGGAGGTAAGCAAATAGCTAATATCACTTAAACATCTGATTGACTGAATGCTATGAACTTATACTTAATGGATTGAAATGTTATTTAATGAGATGACATTGATGAGTACTTTGATGAAAGGATTGTTATATTATTGAATTATTTATTAGCAACAATATTTGATAGCTTGTGTGGCAATGATTTATAGCTTATGTAGCAATAATAAATGATAGCCTATATGCAACAACATTTGATAGTCTATATGGCAATGAAATATGTGTGGCAATGATATCCTATAACCTGTGTGCCAACAAAATATAACATCCTGTGTGGCAATAACGTTGGATAGCCTGTGTGGCATTAAAGATTAAAAACTTTTTATTTCGTGCATAGATGAGATGATGAGTTATTTATATTTAAATGCTTGTTATGTTATTTGTGATTGAAGTATCATTATGTGTTCACTTACTAAGCATGTAAACTCACTCCTTTGCATTAAATTTTCTTTAAGGAATAGTATACTAAAGATTTCATCCAGTCTGCATTTTGAAGTTATTATCTACCAGTCTGATAGAGGTTGGACCAGTATGCAGTTTATTAGTATTTAGTTTGTTTAGTCTTGTATATTTTATTATAAATTATTACTATGTTGTGATACAAGATACATAGTATTCAAACACAATTGAAGAAAGGTCTTTTAATGACAATGAAATTGTATGAGAGAATTTTAATAATGTTATATAACTTTAATACTCTATGCTTTATGAATGAGTTAATATAGATGCTCTATAAATTATTAGTAATTGAGATGTCATAGTTAAAATGTTTAAAGTGAACCAAAGATGCCCAAAGGGTGAATTCCAATACCAAGGCAATTTGGGGGGTGCCAAAGCTCTTCCCTAAGTTGTACCCAATTTTCAAACCCAATCTCTAATTGGATGAAGACAAAATGGGTCTTGTAATTAACTTAGATTAGGCCTTCTAAATTTTTCCTTCCCTAAATTCTTATCCTGACCAAAGTCAGGTGGTAACTTCATATTTTCTAGGGATATTATAAAAGTATTGTCCCACATTAGGTCCCCTGATGACTAAGGCTTTAAAATTGAGCAAGGCTTAAAAGGATCCCCCATTGGTCAAAAGCACATACTATATCTTGGGGTCATTACTAATGTAAGGACCCTTCATCCTCTTGATCCCTCGTTAATCGATAAAAGGATGGAGTCATAGCAAGATTCCATTAGTTTGAGCGAAAATCAAGGCACTCATAGTCATGACTCCATTGGGGACTCCAAAATTAACTTCATGTTTAGTCTCTAATTCCCTTTTTAACACTTTAAACTTGTTACTGATTAAGTCCATTTCACCACAAGCACTAGGTTGCCCTTAGATAAACTAATGATTCTCCAACCTTGAGACTTAATCTCCATTAACGCTTTGGAGATTGCGAGGAGGATTCATCTCTCATAAGCCTAACACCTTCAGGTAGATCTAATGGGGGATTATGACAACTACCCTCCAAGCTTATGGGAGCCATTAACTATAAAATCCTCTTAACCATTAGGTGCATGTAGGAGCCAATAGTACCATAGGACCTTGGAATAGGGCACCCCATTTATTTGCATTTCTTCAAAGAATAGTAAAAGCCCTAAAAGAATATTATTAGATATCCCTAATGTAAGCATAAATGTTACCCTACCCCTCTTGATTTAATTATCTCTCACATGTAAATACTTATGTATTTCTCCCTTCTCGGCTATATAAATAATTTTAATGTATATCCTCTCCCCTTAAAGGGATATCATTCCTTTTTGTACATATTCTTTCGAATAATGTAAAGGGTTCTTTCTTTTAGTATCTTTATATATGTTCTTTTGAGACTTTGACTCTTCTCAATCTGAGGTGACCCCTTACATTCTTTGCCCCCTGATGCTATAAAAATGAGACCCTACCTAGAAAAGAGCCACTAGACCTCGTGTGTGCAAGGAATAAGGTTGGAAGGATTGTGTGTGAAGTAATTCATTCATACATACATCGATTACCTGTTCATGCAACATATTGATAACCCTTGTCTTGCAGCCATCATAACTCCATCTAGACCCTCGTGGAAAGAAGGGGCAATCGACTTGCTAGGAAGAGTAAGACACTAGGTCTAAGCTAAAAAGTTGATCCAGTCATGGAGCCGACCATACTACTAGAGGTTTTGGAAAAGATGATGGTAGACTTCAACCACAAGATTGAAGGGAGGATTGTCGACGAAGTGAATAAGCGCATCAATGAAATTATGAAAAAGGGAGAGACCTCTTCTAAAAGAACTAATAAAGGAAAAGCACCAATGGAAGCACCCCAACCAGTGGTAATTGATGTTGAATTATTTAGAATGAAATAGTATCATAAAAGCAAGCTTGCTAGGGAAGTGGGGAGTACTACTCTTATTCTAGACAAACCCATAAAGAGTGAGAAGGAGAACACTTAGTTTGATGACTTTGCCAAACAATTAGAGAAAATACAAAAGGCTATAAGTGTTAAAGGTTTGGAGAAGGGAACAAACATTAAGGAATTGCTTGGTTGCAAACCTGATAGGCTTCAAGCTAATTTTCACATGCCTAAACTCTTAAAGTTCACAGTTGCCAAAATGAAAAAAATCATGTTCACTCATATATACTAATCATGAAGGCATTTAGGGTCCCAATGAACATTATCTTAACACTTTTTGAATTGTCATTGGAAGGGTTTACAAGGACATGGTATTTCAACCAATCGAAGACAGTCATAGAGGATTGGAAGGAACTAATGAAAGCTTTCGAGAGGCACTATTCTTGTAATTTAGACTTAGAGGTCATGTTACGAGACCTAGAGTCTTTAAAGTAGAAAACTGGTGAACGCTTCAATGACTCCATCAGGAAATGGAAAAAGATGACTTCAAAGGCGACCACAAGACCTATGAAAAGAGAGTAAGTTCGAATGACCATCAAGGGGGCTTGCCTAGTATTGACATCAGGATCAGGAGAATATTGGCCAAGAACTTTGGGGACCTTTGAGAAGTAGGTCTACAAGCTAAGGAATTGGAATATGAGTAAAAAAAAAAAAAGTACAGGAGAAGAAGAAGCGCTCAACCTGAACCTTAGGCCGAAGGAAATAAGATGACCAATGTCAACAGTTTAAGGATACAGAGACAGTTTACTGATTAGGCAATGTCTCTATCCAAGGCATTTGAGAGGTTGCAGAAGAATGGAGTGTTGAAGCCCATAGCACCGAGATCACCTCCTAATCCACTTTTTAGGAGGTACAATTCTAATATCTATTGTGTTTTTCATCAAAGAGGAGGTCACAACGCTGATGACCACTATAGACTGAGATATGAGATTTAGGATCTCATCGATAAAAAGATGATTGTTCTACTAAATTTAGGAAGGCCAAGCATCTATGGGAATCCTCTCCCAAACTATCATAATGTTCCTCCCTTAAATTAGGAGACACTCATGATAGATTCTAGCATTTTTGACGAAGTTGTCATTACTACTATTGAGGAGGTCTCGAAGGAGGTTGTGGTTGTCTTCACTATCAATCCTCAGAAAGCTTAGAAGAGGAAATATAAGAGGTGCAAAGGAAGAAAATGATCCAGCTATAGGAGAAGAGTGATGAAAAGAAAAAGACGAAACATGTAAGACATGTGACCTACAATGTAAAATACTATCCTATCAAAGAAGCTCCCAAAGGACCAAGAGTGGAGGAGAAGATGGATAAACATATTGTAAAGGAGAAGGACGATGAAAATCATACTGTGAAGTAGTTGAAGACGATGCTAACCCATATCAGTGTATAGAAATTGCTTATTACCTCTTATGAGCATAAGAAGGTCATGGTTGAGGCTCTGTCCAACCTGATAATTTCTAGTGAAGCCACTCTGAAGGATGTCATTGCATTGGTGACTCATAAAGGTATGATCACTTTCTCAAATGAGGATTCACCACTACAAATAAGGGATCACAATTTGGCCTTATTCATTCGAGGTGAGGTAAAGGGTAGGCACACACTATTTATGATGGGTCTGAGATTAACATTTGTCTCTTGAAATTGCTGCATAAGTTTGGATTATCTGAGAAAGATTTAGAGGCTTCTGATAGTGTCATTCAAGCCTATGATGATAGTAAAAGGTTAACTGCGGATGTGTTTAAGACCCTGGTAAAGACAAACATAATGGAGACAATAGTCAAATTTACAATCTTGGACATTCTTATCACTTTTTCGCCTTTATTGGCAAGACCATGGTATCACCCATTAGGTGGTATGCCTTATATTGTCCATCAAAAAGTTAAGATTCCTTACAAAGAGGAGATCGTAATCATGTGGGTAGAGGTTAGGGAAATTTTATCAGCTTTGATAGTGGATGTTTTGTATCTCCGAGGTTGTTAAAGTCATTGGCAAATGGGTTGATCCTAAAGTGATGGGAATTATAAAGAACATGAACTTTCTACTAGGACAAGGGTTAAAGAGGAATTCTTTCAACATATCAGAGTTTCTAGAGACCCTCATTTAAACTATAAGGAAAGGACTAGGGTATTACGATAAAGAGTCAGAGCTAGAAGTAAGGGACTTACATGTACCATTATCATATTTCTTTGTGAAATAAGGAGAAGTCGCTAGAGAAGTTCAGTAAGGGAACACCAAGAATGAGAAGTCATAAGGCAGTGGTATAAATGAGCTCGAAAAGGCCTTCTTTTAAATTAATGTGGTGAATCGGGATATCAAAATTATTGGGACTCATCAGAAGATAAGGGTGAGAAGAAGAAGAGAAAGAAGAAAGGCAAATAAATTGCAGGGATAAAAAATGACCGAGAATCAGGTCAATCTACAATTCTGTACGATCCTCAGTTTGCATGGCCATAAAATGACATGAGGAGGATTACTGATAAACAAAAAGATTGATATATATTGGATTAGAATTTTTAGGCCACTAAGGACGATCATGTAAAGAAGGAATTTAGCTCAATAAAGCAAAGTGCACACTTCATGGATGCAAATTGGGAATGTATTGGGTTGTGTAAGTTCACTAAAGTTGTCTACATAGGCATTAAATTAAAGGATATCGAGAGCATGATTATGAACTCCATCAAAGGGGTAAGTGGAAAGGAGATGTAGGGTCATGTGGTTGAGACTAAACCTACTATGGAAAATGGCACAACACTTTGTGTAGGCCTAAGGCACTAAGAAGGGGGGTTTAATTGGTGGCTTGTTTTAAAATTAACAAGAGGATTTATATGTTTAGGAAGTGAAGAAGGAGATGAGAAGAATCAACATAAAGGTTTATAGTGGTTTGGGTGTTAACAAGCCCTACATCTACTCCCCAATTCTACATAATTAGGTATTTCACTCAACTAACCTAGTGTTTCCAAGCTCACACCAAACTTATACAACTTGTGTTTTATAGCTCACACAAAACCCTTACAACTTGTGTTTTCTAGGCTCATACAAAAACCTCTTACGAGTGTTTTGTATAGGCTCACACTTTAACCTCTTACAAGAGTTTTAGAATCTAGGCTAACTCTCAACCTACTTACAATGGTATTTATTAATCAAACCAAACAATTAACAACACTAAAAAAGAGTAAAGGAATGAGTAGCAAATTGGCAAGAGTTTGGTTAAAATTAATTCAATTATCTTGCATTAATATCTATTTGGTAGAGCATTTATAGCCCATATCCACCAAAGAGACGTAACTCTAAAACTATCCCAAAATCTTTAAGTTATGCTAGGCAGATTTTGCATTAAATGCTTGTCAGGCGAAAGTCACGATCGCTACTACATTTTACAGTCTCGAATTTCTAATTTGTGCTGAGGAGCCGAAAATCATGGCAGAGTTATTTTGTGCCTAACGGCTAATCCACATGTCCTTTATCCATTGGTTATCCAAGAAAAATAGTCATTGTGTTCTTCCTGCTACTTAAAAGTCGCGGTCGCGAGTTATTTTTGCCTTAGGCGCAATCGAAACGGTGAATTTCTCTATTTTGAGAGGAAATTACAACTTTATGAGTACTGATCGTGATAAAATATTCGCCCTTATGATATTTGATTTCTAACGATTCCCTTGGACATTTGGCATGTTGTTGTTATGGCTTTGGTTCCCTCTTTTATCGCTATAAAATTCACAGTCGCGAGCTCAAACGTGAATGCCATCATGAATTCCTCTATGACTCAACCTTATTTCCTTCGGCTAAGTTGTTGTTGTGAATTAGCCTGTGAATTCCTCTGTCTTAGCTCCATTCATCCTTATAGTCGATTCATGATCGCAGTTTACAGGATACAGACCGCGAATTTGAATGACCTTCTAAAGGTTGGAGATTTTCATTTCCATCCAACTTCCAATGAAAAATCTATCTTATAAACTGTAAAACAACACTTAATGAAAACATTAACACTGATCAATCTCTATTGTTAAGATCAAACGAGCTTTATGGCTTAGGTTTGACCAACCTAGTCCAACACTTTGGGTAGATTTTCTAAAAATTAAACTAGAGGATGATCAGATGAAACAAAATTTTGAGGGGGTTTTCAAGGTTGTTGCTGGTATGGAGGATTGGAAAGAAGTTGATTCTATGTAGAATATTGATCTTAGGGCACTGATAAGTGAAGTAGAGGATGAAAAAGGAGAAAAGGCTAGGGCAGATGAAACTCCTATCAACTTACCAAATGAAGCCAACTTTCCTGTCATTATTGATGTTCTTATTTATAGCCTTTTTTAGGATAATGGTGTATTCCTTTCTAATTTTAACATAATGAATGATGAGTTTACATACATGTGTGATGTGTTTCTTAATGGTAGTGTGCATAGTATACATCGTTTCATGAGCATATCTAACGTTCATTTTATACATACCACTGCATTTAATGTTGGCACAAAGGAAAACCCAAAAATCTTACTTATTGCCAATGATGTCACACTAAAGGATTAAAGAAAGTTTGAATAATTACTCAAGAAAATTTGAAGGATTTTTGCTTGGACATATGAAGATATGATAGAGGTTGATAGCGAATTGCATAGCACAAAATCTCGATGTACTCGCACATGAAACCAGCAAAGCGAAAGCTTTAAAAGATGAGACTTAAATGGGCACAATTGGTCAAGGATGAAGTAGTAAAGAAATTGAATGCTAAGTTTCTAAAGGTTGTAGATTACCCTGATGGCTAGCCAACATAGTGCTAATACTAAAGAAGGATGTGAGAGTAGGGTTGTGTGTTGACTACTGGTAGTTGAACAAGTCATGCCCAAAGTATGATTTTCCTTTACCACATATAAATGTGCTAGTTGATAGTGTCACAACTTGTGTTATAAATTCTTTAATGGAAGGATTTTTTCGATATAAACAGATCCTCATGGTCATCATGGATAAGGAAAAAGTGACATTAATCATAGAATGGGGGATATATTACTATAAATTAATGTTGTTTAGGTTTAAAAATGCGGGAGCCACAAACCAACGAATGACAACTACCCTATTACATGTCCTAATCTACAAAGAGATAGAGGTGTACGTGGATGACATGATGGTGAAGTCAAAAATAAGGGAAGGGTATTTGAAGTTTTAGAAAAGTTCTTGAAGAGAGTCGATGAGTACAACTTAAGGTTGAATACAAAGAAGTTTACGTTCAAGGCTACCTCTGGTAAAATACTAGGACATGTGGTTAGTGAAAAGGGTATCAAGGTGGATTCAGATAAGGTAAAGGCCATTTAAGATATGCTTGTACCTAAGAGAGAGAAGGAAGTCTAAGGTTTCCTAGGTTACTTGTAGCACATTAGCTGGTTCATACAAGACTAACACCCATTTGTGGGCCTATCTTCAACGTTGTTAAAGAAGGATCAGCCCATGAAGGAATGAATAGTACCACAATGGCTTTAAGAGAATAAAAGAATACTTGACCAACCCATCGATATTAAGCCACCAAAACTCAAAAAACCTCTGATCTTATATTTAATTATGGAAGATAGCTCTATTGGTGTAATGTTAGTTCAAGAAAGATGAAACTGAGAACAAACATGTAGTGTACTATCTTAGTAAGAAGTTATTGTCTTATCAAATGAAGTATAACCAGGCGGAGAATACTTGTTTGGCGTTGGTTTGGGCAATCAAGAAATTGAGGCATTATTTTCAATCATACTCCATGGAAGTGATTTCAAAACATGATTTGGTTAAGTACTTCCATGAAGCTCCTTTCCTAATGAGAAAGTTAGCAAAGTGGTTAATCTTGTTGATTGAATTCAACATTAAGTATGTAGCTAAAAAGGAGATCACAGGATAAGTGGTCTTAAAATATTTGGCATAACAACCTCTTAAAAAATTAGAATCTAAACTTCTCCAATTCCCATATGAATGGCTAGGAGCAATTAAGCCTCAAAGATGGAAAGTATACTTTGATGGAGCTATAAATAAGAAAGGAATGGGAGTGAGGGGGTGATTTTGATTTTTTCCAAAAGGAGAGCTCTACCCTGTGGCTTAAAAGCTAAACTACAAAGTGACCAATAACATGATCGAGTATGAAGCCTCTGCACTCAGACTTTAACTCTTAAAGCAAATTAAGGTAAAGATGATAGAGGTGTTTGGGGACTCATTGTTAGTTATTTAGTAGGTAACAGATGAATGGGAACTAAAAGAAGAACCTTTTGGCCATATTTAAAACATATGAAGGGAATGGTACAGAATTTCTAGAGGATCATGTTTCACCATCTACTGAGGGAAAAAAAAATTCAATGATTGATTCCTTAACCACTTTCATCTCTATTTGGGATGGGTCGAAGGCAATGTCCATGAAGCTATTGATCACGCTTCCATCCAGGACACCATGTTGTATGGGTAAAAGGGTGATACAAGTGCCAATAAAGAACCACACTTGGTATTTTGATGTGCAAAGATACTAGGGAAGTGGCAAATATCACGAAAGAGTTGAGAAGAAAGATAAAGATGCAATTTAAAGGTTGCCTTTATAATTTATAGTCTATGATGGTGTATTGTATACAAGAATGCCTGATGGAGTCCATTTGTAGTGTTTAACAGAGGAATACACTAGTAGGGTCATGAAAAAGGTGTAAATGGAAATTTATGGTCCCCATAGGAATGGGAAAGTATTAGTAAAGAAAATTATGGGTTAAGATATTATTGGACTACTATAAAACACGATTATATTCAAAAGGTCTAGAGATATCATACGTGTCAGGCTCATGGTAGCCTCAGTCATTTGCCATCAATCGAGTTGCAAAATTTGACCTCACCTTGGTTAGTTAGGACATGGGGCATCAACATGATCGAAGGAATTAGACCAAGTTCCATAAGGGGGTATAGGCATATTTTTATGGCAGTAGACTACTTTTCAAAGTGGATAGAGGCTAAAGCCTTTGGCAAGTTGGAGGCAAAGCAGATGGCATGATTCCTTGAGAAACACCCCATATGTTGCTATAGTGTGCCGCATCATGTTGTCATAAATGATGATGGCCATTTTCAAGCAAAAGTCAAGGTCATGTTAGGAAAATACAACATAGCCCACCATAAGTTGTCACCTTATAAGCCACAAGCTAACAAAGCAATGGAGGCGGTAAATAAGAATGTCAAAAACATCTTTGCTAAGATGGTTGAAATGTATAAGGACTGCCTAAAAAGTTACCATTTGCTATGTAGGGTTATCAAATTATGATAAGCACATAAACTGTCAACCTTGGTATATGGGATGGAGATATTACTACCAATTGAGCTAGAAGTGAAGTCTTTATGGGTATTGGTTGAATTTGACATTCTCCAGTACCAATGGGTAAGAAGTAGATTCTAGCAACTAAGTTTGCTAGATGAGAAGAGATTGAAGGTCTTATATCACGTTCAATTGTATCAAGCTAGGATGGCCTGTGTGTTTAACAAAAAAGTCAAGCTAAGAACTATAAAGATTAGTGATTTGGTACTAAAGGCAATCCAACCATAAACTCAGAACCCTTAAGGAAAGTTCACGCCAAACTAGGAAGGCCCCTACATGTCAAATAGATATACTCTAGTGGTGAGTGAAATTAGCAAATATAGATGAAATGAGTTCACTGAGCTAGTGAACCTCGACAGGTTGAAGAAGTATTTCATGTGAGGCATGAGAAAAGTAAAATAGTGAGCTAAGTCAAAAATCCGAAAAAGCGGCTTAGGCAAAAATTTGGGCATATATAAAAATAAAAGTCCAAATAATAAAAAAAGAGAAATATATATATAAGCTCGCTAAGTGGAAAACCTAAAAGGGTGACTTGTACAAAAGTGAGAGCATGAAAATAGAAATAAATGCAAGCAAAAGCCAACAGAGTGTGACTGATCACTAAGGGACCATGGACAATATAGTAAGATGACAACAAAAGGGATAAGGATGAATGAGCAAAGAACAGTAAGATAGAGACGTTGGGCAAGACAATCAAATGATGTAATGTGCCAATATTAAAAGTAGAAGTCATGCATTCAATTAATGCGTAATGTGTAAAATGTAAATAATTCATGTTATGCATGATATCAAATGGAATTATATTTGCATAATTAAAGTAAAATTAGCCATACATGTTATTGAACTAGAAATAAACATAAATTGGTCTTCTTTTTTATCAAATACCATTGTCTATTATTTGCTAATGTGATGCCTATAGCTCTAAAATTCGTGCAACCATGTCATGTTGTCCGTGTCATCATCAAGCTAAGGGTCTCAACTGGTGTAAAAGCCATAAATACAGCGATTGGCCCATGTAACTTTGACCTTGTCCAAGAAGTGCTAGGATATGGGACCCTTTACAAAGAAATGGAGGAATTGTACCCAAGCTGAGGAGCACTGAACTGGAAGTGTATATGAGCTAGGTCATAGAATGTCCCTAAAGCCAAGGTTGGGAGAATGACATAATGCCCGTAAGACCTCCGGGTAACACGTGATAGAATCCACCAAGTGCAGCTTTAACAGATGTCGGTGACAGTGTTGTGGGACATCCGCTCAGCCCTTGTTGTAACTGGTCTCAACAAATGGCGGTTCAAATGATGTTATCACGTCCATAGTTGGGCCAGCCAATAGTCCTAACCTCTTTTACAGCCATGTATAAAAATAAGTAAAAAAAAAAAAAAAAAGAAACAAGAGAGAAAAAAAAGAAAACAAAAAAAAAGAGAAAAATATATTATGCATGTTAGGTTGAAAACCTAAGGGCGACCTAAGTAAAAATGAGTAGCCCGATGGATTGAAAACCTGCAAGGACGGTCTGGACAAAAGTTAGGGCAACAATAATAATAAAAAAGAGAAGAAAAATAAAAAATTAAATTAAGAAAAAAAAAAAGGAAAGAATAAGAAAACTACAAGATGAATTTTTACTTGGAGCAATATGAAAAAGAAGAAAAATGTTCTAAAAAGCTAAGAAAGAAGGGAGTCTCTAGGGCTCGACTATCCTGCTTTTAAAGGTTCACCTCAAAATCCTTAGCCCCGCCATCCGTTGCCACATACCTATGCTTTATAGCTGCTTGAGCTAAAGTCTCGATCTCTGCCTTTACCTCTAATAGACACTGACCTAAGAAACTATTTAGGTATTAGATACTTATATATATTCCACATTAGTAATAATGTGTGACAATTAAAATGGTATAGAGTGATAGAAAAGGGTGAAATCCACTTGTTAGTAGGTAATGGAATAAAAGTTACATATATGTTGTGGGATCTTATAATATGACTTTACCATATAGAGTGTTGGAACTAAGGGATTGTTGCTATGTTCCCACGCTACAAAGAAGCATTATATTCATTTTTTACTTGGCTTTGAATAGATATAAGTTTGTTATTGAAAAAAGAGATTGCTTCTTTTATGAATAATATTTCCATGATGAGTCATGCCATTCTCCCTTTCTTTTATGAATAATATTCCTCTTAAATTGATTTATAAAACCTCATATAAGATATGGTAAGATAAGAAACCAAATTTTTCAAACCTTTAGATTTTGAGATGTGATGCTTACATGAAATGTCAAATGTTTGATAAGATAGAGGCCAAATTAAACAAATATAAATTTGTTATGTGTCTTGAAGAAACTCAAGAATTTTACTTCTGCAATCCGCTTAAGCAAAAGGTGTTTATCTCAAGACATGTTATTTTCTTAGATAAATAGTTTTAGTTAAGATATAATATTAGGAATAAGGTAGATCTTGAAGAAGTTCAAGACTTACAAACTGACAACTTAGAGGAAAAAGAGCCACTCACACATGTATCAAATGCACAATAAGAAGCTTAAATGACACAACTGCATCTTTTAAGTAGAACATGCCATACACCAGAGGGATAAGAATTTTTCATGGTGATTGAGGATAATGTTGAGTACATCAAAGATGAACCTACTAGTATAAAAAGCAATATACAATATTGATTCTTCTAAGTGGCTTAAGGCTATGAAATTTGAAATGGATTTCATATATACACTAACCAAGTTTCAAAGGGTCTTTAAAAAAGACTAACAATGATGGTAATGTGCAAAATAAGGCTAGGCTAATTATAAAAGGATATCATAAAAAAATAAGGTATTAATTTTTTATGAAATATTCTCACACATGAGCATAATTAAATCCATTAAGATCATTCTAATCATAGGTGCATACCATAATTATCAGATATGACAAGTAGATATCAAAATAGCTTTCCTTAATGGAAACCTAGTCGAGGATGTTTGCAAAACATAACCTAAGGGTTTTGTATCTAAAGACTATCTTTATAAGGTTTGTAAACTATAAAATTCTATTTATGGACTAAAGCAAGCTTCTAGGAGTTAGAACATTCATTTTGATTAAAAGATTCAAAGACTTTGGCTTCATAAAGAAAGTATTAATGGAACTTGTATCTAAAGGAAAGTCAGTAGGAGCAAGATCACTTTCTTCATTTTATATTTAGATGACATGCTAATCATAAGAAATGATATTTTGTTTCTTCAAGAGGTGTAGAAATGGGTATCTATGAACTTCCATTAAGGACTTAGGGGAACCAACTTACAATCTAGGAATAGATCTATAGAGATATATCTAAAAGGTTCCTAGGCTATCCTAGTCCATATACATAAACAAAGTGCTAAAACAATTTAACATGGATAACTCAAAGAAAGGCTTTGTACTTATTTCACATAAAGTCCATATCTTTAAAGGCATGTGTCCAAAGACATAAATTGACAAATAAAATATGGATGGGATATAATATGCATCAGTTATTGGATCGATAATGTATGTGATGTTATGTATTGGGCTTAATGTATCTTATTATTCGAGTATAACTAGTAGATACTAATCGAACCTAGGTTTTCAACATTAGATTATGGTTAAGAGAATCTTCCAGTACTTAAGAAGGACTAAAGACATCTTCTTAGTCTATGATGTGTTAGGTTTTATAGAATGAGCATAGTGAAAAATAAAAAATTTTCTACATGGAAATCCATGAAGAATCCATGCAATTTGATTAAATCGAAAAGAATGATGCAAAACCTTACCAATTTGGACAATAAATGTAAGATCGTTGGAAGGCAGAGAGGTAGTTTATATTAGTAACACCCAACCTCAAGCTTGGATGGTAGATTGTTAGATTTAGATGCTACCAAAATGATGAATGCCTTACAGGTATCCATATGAACAACTACGCTCCAAAGCAAGTAATATACTAGCACTAGGGTTTTTCTCTCTCTAAAAAGAATATTTTCTAAAAACAATGTGAATGTTCTCATTTGCTATCAAAAATTCTAAATATAAATATATATCTTAAATATTAAGATATTTATTCCAACTTTATATCTTAAAGTATTTATGAGATAATATCCTATTTTTTTAACCTTTAAATGAAAAGGATATCTAAAATACCAAGATAATATCTTTAATTATCTTAATATATATCTAGAGAGATCAGAAAATAACATTTCATTTTGGGCTTGTTGTAAGTGTATGAATTTATAGATTAACATAATGTTGGTAGTGGCCTAAAAACTATTTATAGCCCACAAGTTATAAGTGGTCTCTAGCAAGACATTATGACTACCCAAATTATATAAAGGTCAACAATCCAACCTAACCTATTTTACAAATAGTAGTATATTTTTTTTGTCACATTATATCTCAATTGAACATAAGACATGGATCATATCATCCTTATATAGTTTGGTTATTTCTCAATCTCTAAGTAGACTGATATAAAATGACATTGATAACCTTTATCAATTCATCTTCACATGGTCATACAATTTCTCCAGTCTAACTTATCAAAGGGTCTAGAGATATATTTCTAATAAATATATGATGAAAAAATTATTTTCAATCACTCATACTCCTTATATGATGTACATCATGTCTAATATCAATTTGTATAATTATCATATTAAAGATAATGTTAGACTGTATCAGAACATGAAGCTCATCATATTGGAATCCATGGTGATTTTTAGGTCAAAAGATTAAATTAATACTATTGCATGAGAATCACTTATGACTATTTATCCACGTAGTGATCTTAGAGCGAGTTGATCCAATATAATCTTTCTTAAACATGCATTTATGTGTTTGGCTTAATATCACATATTTAAGACTAGTAAAACATAGCATCAATCAAAACAAGTACTAGTCTTCATTCATTATTATCCTAACAATAATGACCGACTAGGGATAATTCAAAATATAATTCTTTACACCTAAAGGTTTTACCATAAAGTCACATACTTGAGGACATTAGGTAGAATTAACTATTCATGGAACTTATAATTTAGTTATAAGCAAAACATAAAAGAGATATTTAAAAAAAATCCAACCATGACGTTATTAAGAAAATATCCATTATAAGAATTGGCCTAGGACATATAACTAACGTGATGACTATGACTTAGTTATTCATGGTATAGTGATGCCAAGTTCCAGTCTAATATAAATGATAAAAAGTCACAATTGGGGTATAATTTAGGCTTAGTAGTGGTGTATGAGTTGGAAAAGTTTCAAGCAAGAAATTACCATAGATTACATGACTAAAGCCAAAATAAATCTCTACGTTTGAGGCTATGAAAAAGCCATTTGGATTTGGAAGTTCATCATAGAACCAAAGGTGGTTCTTAGCATAAACAATCTAATTATTACATTCTATAATAATAATGGAGCCATCACATAAGTAAAGGAATCAAAGTCTCATCAAATGATTCAAATTTATAATTAAGCTCTATGATCTCAAAAGGGAGAAAATGGAGCGAAAAGATGTGATGATAAAATGACTGCCCATTTGGGATAAATCTAGCTAATCTCCTCACTTAAACCTTATCCTAATAGAAACATGACCACTATCTAAATGATTATGGTATTATATACATAAGCGATTGGCTATAATGACAGTGGGAAATTATTAGTGTATGCTCTGGTAGCCAATCGATTGTTTAGGTCTTATACTTGACATAAACCATGTATCATTAGTATCTCATTAATAAAGGCATCTTTATCTTTGATATATTGTTATTTAGGTGACATCTTTATATCAATCTTTAAATAACACCTAAGATAAATGTAAGCATCAGATTTTAGGTCTCAAGATGAATGTTTGATTATTAAAGTTACTAAATTCATTCCCCAAGATGCAAAGGGAATTATCAAAAAGAGAGACAAGAGGCCTTATAAACCTTGGAAAAGCCCAAAGACCAAGCCCATACACAGAATAAGGTTACGAACCAAGCTTGATGGGATGTACAGCCCATCAAGCAAGGTTGTACAACCCTAAAGGAAGGTTGTACAACCATATGTAAGGTTTTACAACCCTCCCTAAATTCTAATCTTTATAATGTTTTGGAATTGATCCCCCTTTTAACAATAAGGTTGTACAGCCTTAACAGAGGGATGTACATCCCATATGCAAACCTTAATTCCAGTACAACACTCTCCTTCTCTATGATTGGATGCATCCATGGTGCAACCTAAACTATTTTCAGCATTGTACACCCATCCAACACCTATAAATACCCCATTCATTTTAAGAGAAGAGAGAGACTTAGAAAAACCTAAAGTTACTATGCCAAAATTTTCTCTCGAGCACTCCCACACATATAAAACCAAAATCGTAACCTCACTCCACTCACTCTAAGGTAAAATTAGGCTTTCATCTTTACATTTACGCATTCCCTTGAGCATTATTCGAGGATATTAAACTTATCATTTGCTTTTGAGGGCAAAGGCTTCACTAGAACACACCCAAAACTACCTTTCCCCTTCTTTTTCTTCCCTTTACTTTCTCATTTTTTGTTTTCGAAACCCAAAAAATGAGGGTTGTATAACCTTATTGGTAGGATGTATTACCCTCTTTTTGGGTTGTACATCCTTTATTCATGGCTTAACAACCCTCGTTCCCTGCAACACAGTAGAAGATCTTCTTCTTTCTGTTAGATTTTTTGCTTTTGGGGTATCTTTTAGGATGTTGGGTGACTCCAATGACAGAATAGAGTAAAGTCTAATGACTTAGGACCTCTATTTATTTCAAAAATGAAGTTTTGTTGGTTTTCTAAATGACTTTCTTTATTTTTCTCTTAAAATGCTTTTTTGTTTTTTTTTTTTTTTAATATTCCTTTGATCTTAAAGTTATGTTTTTGGTTCTGTTTTGACACTTTGAGGCAACGAGCAAATGAGAAACTTGTTTCCTTTGACCTTGATGGTCCTCTTTGTGCAAGATTTCATGTATAGTCATATGAATATTATTTTTATTTTTTAATTCTTAGTTTGATATGGGCATTCTAACTTTTATAGTGTTAGGTTTTGCCCTATATCTTTCAGGTTTTTATGAACAAGATGAGGGAGGGTTCAATAACCTTAGGACTTCCTTTAGGTGAATCTTTACCTCAAAGCTATCTAATGCCCTCTAAATGCCTAGTATTGTGCATGTGTGTTCAATCCCTTCCTTCTATCCATGATTCTGCATCTGTATATTTTAGTTTGTGATGGTGAAATGCAACGATCATGGACTTAGTCACATGTTTGGTGTCTTGTCTACGGAGTTATGGTATGGTGTCCACCATAGACCTTGTTTGCTTTCTTCAGTTACTTTAGATTCCCTTTACTTGTTTATTTTTATCTTTACTGATCACTAACTTGTTTCTTCTTTTGGTCGTTGGTGGTTACTTGGGATTAGACCATGAACTTAGTCTTAATCACTTTTCCATATGGCTTATGTGATCAAGCATGGTTACATTTATGTGTGGATGGATGATAATGGATGTTAAAACCCTATGTCGTATCACATGCCCCCTCCCTAGTATGGATGATTATGTGTGTGAATGGATAATGATGCATGTTAAGACCTTATACCATGATGCATAATCTTTCTCCCCTTTTGAACTAATGACTTAATTTGTTGAAATGGATTGTGTTTAGATGTATGCTTAGGGGCAATAATTGGACTAATCAATAACTCAGCTAAAATTGTAAAAGTGAACCAAAGATGCCCGCAAGCCAGATCCCAATATTCTAGCGATTTGGGGTGTCTAACCCCTTCTCCAAGCCGTATCTAATTTTCAAACCCAATCTTTAATGGGATGAAGACGAAATGGGCCTTCTAATTGACTTAGGCTAGGTTTAGATTTTGCCTTCCTTGGATTCTTGTTCTGGCAAAAGTTAGGTGGTGATTCCACATTTCCTAGGGATATTACTAAGGTATTATCCCATTTTTGGTCCCCGATGACCACTATTTTGGACTAATAGCTTTGAAATTGTGCAAGGTCTAAGAAGATCCCAGCTCCCCCCGTTTGTCCAATCACGTGCCATGATTAAGGGTTATTACCAAAGTATGACCCCGTCCTCTTAATCCCTCAATCATCAATAAACCTCATATTCTTATTTTGGCCAAAGTCAAGTGGCGATTCCACATTCCCTAGGGATATTACTAAGGTATTATGCCGCTTTTGGTCCCCGATGACCACTATTTTGGACTAAGAGCTTTGAAATTATGCAAGGTCTAAAAAGATCCCCGCTCCCCCCGTTTGTCTGATCACGTTCTACTATTAAGGGTTATTACTAAAGTATGACTTTGTCCTCTTAATCCCTCAATGATCGATAAAAGGTAGGCGTTACAAGTGAGATTCTGTTGGACTAAGGTAGTAAACCCTATGTCTTGGGCCTCTTTTGATCTTGACAAAGGGGATTGATCATTTCTAATTATTAAAATTAGTGTTGTTTTGCAGTTTTTGTGTTAGTCTTTAAGTTAGAAGTTGGATAGAAATCTTAGTCCTCAAAGTATGTGAAGTAACTTTTAAATCGCAATTGCAATCTAAGATTCGCGACCGCGATCCATTAGAAGACTTACCAGAAGATTAGACAGATAAAATCGCAGAGTCATTCTCGACCGCTTCTCATCCAAAAGAAGAACACGAAAAGTGACAGACGAATTTACAGTGTAAAGCCTGCCTCAGTCGTGACCGCGAATTTCGAAGTAACTGAAGATGCAATCAAGTCCACAATTACAGTTTGACAAGTGTCCTAGGTAACCGTTGGAAGTCAAAAATCATGATGAAAACTTAGTGGTAATGACCACAAACCCAAAAGAAGAAGATGAACACTTTTGGCAGAATAATTTGCGTCCAAAGTCGCGTTCTGCATTTGCGTCCAGAGTCGCGTTCTATACAAGATAAATCGCAACCTACTTTTAATAGCAAGTGAAAGGCAACGACTATATTTTTCTAGTGAACTAATCAGAAGCTGCCACGTAGACTAGCCGTTAGACACAAATGGGGTTTTCCTTATGAAATTTGGAATTCACGACCGTGAATGAGTAGTAGCGACCGCGAATCATGACTGTCAAGTATTTAATGCGAAAATCTGTCTAGCACACTTTGAATGATTTTGTACTAGTTTTATTGCAACATCTCTTTGGTGGGTAGAGGCTATAAATACCTCACCAAACAGATGTAAATGCAAGAGAATTAATAACTTTGTACCCAAACTCTTGCAATTTTTCTACTCACTCTTTTTTATTCTTTAAGTCATTGTTGGGTGTGAGCATAAATACCAAGTGTAATAGGTTATAGTGTGAGCTTGTTAAAACACTAAGAGAGGTTGTTGTCTGAGCCTGTTAAAACAAAAATTGTAAAGGTTGTTATGTAAGCCTAAAAACACAAGTGTATAGGTTATTGTGTGAGCCTTCAAAACACAAGTGTAAAAGTTTAGTGTAGATTAAAAACACTTTTGAAGGATAGTGGAATACCCAATTTCTAAGAATTGGGGAGTGGACGTAGAGTTTATTATACCCGAACCACTATAAATCTTGTGTTTCCTCTCATCTCATTTCTCCTCTCTCTCTTTCCAATTTTTTTTTTCTACACACCAATTCAACACCCCGGCCCCCCCCCCCCCCCCCTCCCTTTTGGTGCCTAAGGCCAACAGATTCAACTTGTTCAAGCGCTACAGCGAAACTTAAGGCGCTCACAATAAAGTTTGTGAAAATGTACCTACTTTGCAAAGGTATCTTGGGATATCTGTTACATCAAGTATCATGCTTATAGTTCTCTTAATCAATATATGATTAAGACTAGACCTTGACAGTTGTTGAGACTAATACATGCATTTTTTTTCCTTGAAGATCAAGGAAGTTGTTGATCCCATGAGTAGAAGTATGCTAGATACTTGGGATATGTTTTAAATGCTCGCTAAACAGCAAGTTCATTGAACAACCAACAAAGAATAGCCATACGAAATAATATATATGTGTTTATAGTCTATTTTGATAAGTGGTATGTAACTAGTCCTATGACTTGAGAATACCATAAGATCTTATCAAGGTAATCTCATACTTTTATTTATGTTATTGATTGTCCTAATGAAACAGGTCACTCAAAAGGCATATTATAAGTATAATGTGAACTTCATAGAGATGGTAATTGTTAAATAAAAAAAAAAAAAAAAGGAACTCATTGACCTAAGCATTTAAAGTATATCCTATTAGTTAACTTTTAATTTGACTATAAAATCCTTAGTCAAGGTGGAATGATATGGTCAATTCTAAGTCAATAGCTAAAAAGGAAATTCACATATTCAAATAACGTTTAAAATAGACACTACATCATATTCTATAAAAGGACTGAATTACACTAATACATATTACACTAACAACCATTTTGCTAAAGGTTTATGATTAAACCAACTTGATAATTCCTGACTATATTAATTTCTTATAACATATAAGCTAGGCACTATCATAATCTTTAAATATAAGGCTAATCAATTAGTGAATTGATGATATTAAATTATTTAGTTAATTTGATTTTAAATTAATTGAGATATTAATTAAAAATCATGACTTGTATTTATTATCATACACATATATACAAATAAGATGAAATTAAGAAGGACTGAACATTACTCAATTGATGGGTATTTCTTGTAATTAAATAGTTATGTGTAACTATTTAATAAGTATAGGGACAAAATAATATATATGTCATATATGCATTTCATGTAAAATCAATTTATCTTATTCTATTCACATGTTATTCTATTCACATGACTTCATTTGATTTTTGCGTAAAATAAATTTGGCATACATAGGCCTATAAGTAAAATTCATGATGCATGAATATAATTGAGAGTAAAAACATAATAAAATAAAATCACTTACCTAGATCATTGATTCCTAAGTTATCTTTTCTCTTTTGAGCTTTAATCTCATTCCCACATCCTACAAGCTCTAATAATACATAAAAATAACATTAAAAATAAGCTTAAACCCTAAAAATTTGAAGAATTTATCAAACATATCCATAGAGCATAATTTATAATTTAAACATAATATTCTATCCAAAACATATCATTTCTTTTCATAATTAGGGTGTTTAACTCTTCTAAAACCTATGAACACAGGTTAAGATCATTATAATAATTAAATTCTAAAATTTCTAAAATCAATATCTATTTATTCCAAATATTTCTTAAAATTCAAAAATTCTATGTAAATCACCAATTGCAATTAAATGGGGTCCCTCAAATTTCAAATAAATCTCAAAATATCCATTATTAGGCCCTCAAATATTCAATTAATCATAATTGGAGATAAACTCGAGCTTTCAAGATCCATAAAATAAAAAATAAAAAATAAAAAATAAAAAAAAAACCAAAAAAAAACAAAAATCAAGATCATCCATAAAGACTCACCAAATGGAATTTTCATAAATGGATTGGACCATCAGAGCTAGGTCGATAAATGGAGAAATCTATCCTAGGAGAGGTCACCTATGCTTCACCAGCATTATCACTAGTGACACCGTAAGCCATCTGGAGCACTAACTTGCTAGGTGTCGATTCGTGGTGGTGATGTAGATTGATGCACTGCCAATTTTGTCGAAATCACCAAAAATCAAAGGAGGCCCAAAACTTTTACCGCTCGTTACCATCGCTCCAAGCCACCTCAGGTAACTGGCTAGGCATTAAATTACAGCTATGCCACCACCTTTCCAACACACTAGGCTAGCTCAATTTAGTAGCGGAGTCGGCCAAAATTGCATTTCTTCCCCTCTTATTACCGCCACCACGTGCCATTTATTGATACAAGTCAACTGACTTGTGGCGGATAAGATGGAAGGGATGATGCACCTTTGTAGGTGTTAGAAATGGGTGAACCAAAGATGAGTCTCCTCCTCTTCCTCGTTCTCTCTCTCTCGGCTTGTATAGGGGAAAAAGGGTGTGATTAGTCATATGTGGACCGATCACAACAACGTAATGATCATTATTATTATTATTATTTTACTACAAATACGCATATTTAAAACTTTAAATACTTCAACTTACCTTCTTACACAAACATAAATAAATTTAGATGAACATAATTTAATTTTGCTGTTTAGCAAAAATATTTATGAATACTATTACACAACTTAAAATACTTGTATACATATTTAAATGTATATACTATGCACATACTTTAACTCTAGCACTTAGCTTAAAATATAATATTATTATGTGCTAATATCATTTAACATACACATTTAAATAAATTTGGGCTTAACTTGAATTTTTTTCAATTAATTAAATATTTCTTACAATAAATTCATGTAACATAAATTAATTATTTATGTCCATTTCAAAATAATATCTCCAATTATACTTTCTCCATAAAAAAATAAAAATTCCTCAATAGAATAAAATATGTATTTTTTAAAAATAATAACATAATAAATCATCATATAAACTTTAAATACAGATATAGAAAAATATCATTAAAATCTAAAAATTTAACAATTTATAATTATAATATTTTTAAATTTTACTAAATTAGCTATGAATTTCTAAAAACACTCAAAAACAGTTTTCGGTGTTACATTACGGACATGCAGTTAATAGAAGAGTGAGGTTTTTTTTTTTTTTTTGGTTAATCATGGTGATCAATATTACCATAATTGTTAGGCTTTTAGCTGCCATCCAAGGAATTATAGTTCATATAGCACCGGTGTTTATACTGGGCCTTAATTCCATGGCCCTTTGGTTTGGGCTTTTTATATATGGTAAAATGGCCTTGGACACCGTGTTCACCAGCTAGATGTTGGGTTTATAACATGACAAGCTTTGAATTTCTTCGAAGTGGTAGAAACTTATTAAAATTTGGCCTATAGTAATAATAAACAATACTTGTAGATAAAGTTTATATATATTTGTATAATTTTATAGATAAATTTTGTATGACTAGAATTTTTGTACAGTACTAGTATATAAATAAGTGTAATATATATATTAGGGATTTTAAATCATATGTACAATACTATTCTCATATTTTTCTTCGCTTTTTCTTCTGTATTTTTCTTAGTTGACTGTGAATTCTATCATAAATATCATTGAGTTAGTGGTTTTTACCTATATACTTACCCTTTGATTGGCGGTTTTTATACCTATATATCATATCCAATTGACTCCAATTAATTATTAATTTTCTTGTATATTTCTTGAAATCTGATACTAACAGTACCTAGCTACTGAATCGTAATATTACTAACTTTACTCTTAAGATTTTGAGGGTGAACATCTTTTCAATACGCTTGGTGGGACCCTTGTATGCCAACAAAGACTGGGTATTAATTACTGTGAGACGAATTGCACCAGTTGGGAGAGCAGATCACCCAAATAAAAGCTGCTATGAACATGGCTAACAATAAATCCAATGAAAATCCACGGGCTAATGACCCAACTCAGGGGAATGATTTGGCTGACTACTAAACGCATGCTCTCTGCCTAAACAACCTATCCTTGCAGTCGCTGACTACTCATAGATTACTAGCCAAATCATGGCCGAAAATCACACCATGTTTAACAACATGATAAATCAAATGGTTACGGTGATTTGGCCATTGGTATATGACAACAAGACCGCTCAAAAGGACATTCGATCAGGGTTAGACCAAATGAATAACTGTCTAGATTGATTGACCATTCTCCTTGAAGGAAGGCAAGCCTCAGCCTCGGATAAGAGATTCCCAACAAAGGTTTCCAGCACTAGAATACCCTTTGCTCAAAGGGAACTGGGGGCAGTGCACAAACTCACTCGCCCAGACAATGTTGAACCAGGGATTCTCCCAAACCCTCAAGGATTTGGCGGCTCACCATTAGGCTAAGAAGGTGTACCTTCAGCTTAAGGTACTTTCTAGTAAACCTTCCAGTTGAGTATTCAACCATCATCTTATCACTAGCATAGCCCAGCAACCTAAGGGCCAGGTATGGTTTTTATATATGATGATGTTAGAAATATAATTCCTTTAACAAGTGTTATGGGAGAGCAGGCAAATTAGCCTCATTGCAAGTAAGAGTATTGCCTAAATTCTTTAGATCATTACGAGCTAGTTAATGCTTTGGAGAAGATT
Organism: Omphalea diandra; assembly: GCA_949677035.1. Taxonomy (NCBI): domain Eukaryota; kingdom Viridiplantae; phylum Streptophyta; class Magnoliopsida; order Malpighiales; family Euphorbiaceae; genus Omphalea; species Omphalea diandra. The sequence goes on along the minus strand of CATIWR010057609.1, from coordinate 50,653 downwards.
GGTGTGGATATGAAGCCCTAAAGGTCAACTTTACTCTTAAGATTTTAAGGGTTAACCGCTTTTCTAGTTCTGTAACTAGCTAGAAAGTAATGAAGCACAAATTCCATGTTGAATTTTACAAGGCTCCTCCGTCTATAACTTTGGCCGATCTTGCTCAATCAAAGTAATTGGCTAGAGATTTGATTGAAAATTCACCCTATGATTCAGGAAGATGATAAGCTTATATCACACTAAATTACCTGAAGGTTATTGTGTGGCTTTAGCTTTAAACGGATTACACTTTGAGATATAAAATCACTTTGAGGGGTATAAATGTAGGGATCTCTATGAGTTGCATACTAGAGCAGCTGGCTTTGAGAAGTTGTTAAAAGAGACTAAACAAAATAAAGTGTCCTCTAAAGGGACTTATGATAAAAAAAATGCTTATATTGCAACCTTAGATTATGATAACTTGAATCAAACAAGGAGGAAGTGAACACAGTCAAATTGGTACCTGGAAAAGGTTATGAGTCCCTAGTATTAGCCAAGCCAAAACCTTAAATGAAGGATAAGGCCAAAAAAAAAACTGGTCAGATAGCCAAAGAATACTCATTTGACTTAACCAAGGCAGATGATATATTTGATCGCTTAGTGAAGGATGAACAACTTAAGCTTTTTTATGGCCATATCATTCCTCCATTGGACAAGAGGAAGGGAAGGATTATTATAAATATCACAATGTCTAGAGCCATTCAATCAAGAATTGCATTAATTTCAAAAATATGGTGCAGAAGGCCATCAAGGAAGGGAGGATCATTTTCCTTGCAAAGAATAAAGCATTAGTTAAGACTAAGCCATTTCCAAAGTTACAATTTTTATAGTTAAGCTAGTATTATCAAAGGTTGAATGAAAGAAACATGTGGTTTAAGCAAAAATATGAATTCGTCAACTAACAATGAGAAACTAATAATTAAAGTAAAGTTAAACACTCATTCGGCTAATGAAAAGAAACGCATCACTCCTGTCATTGCTAATAACAATTAGGTAGAGGTAAAGCTTATTGCCTTAACTAATGAGTAAGCATATGAGGCGAAGAAGCCGGTGTGTCCAACTTACCACATTGAGTTCAAGCTTATAGCCAAAGTAGAGTTGTCAAAGAGAGAAGTCGAGTCACGGGGGCCAAGGTATGGATCTTATTCTTGCATTGTGTGGAATAATAAGTTAGGCGAGCTCTTGGAAATTTGAAATACTAGGGGGTAGGTAGGCAAGCATTACCTAAGTTGTGCAACATTAGTAAAGAGGCCAATTGAGGCTTACTAACTTAGGCAACATAGGGCAAACTGACTAAGAAAGACTTTTGAGCTGAACCTAACTACAACTGACCTTTGAAAAGACCATAGCCCTAAGAAAGGATTTTTTGACCATCTTGCCTTTGGGCAACCTATGCGAGCCCAAAGTCAAAAACTCATAAGAAAAGGTTCCTAAGGCAAAGATAATAATTTCAAACCAAGCTAGAAGAGGTTTGGGCCTAAAGAAATGCTAAAATGAAGCCTAAAGCTAGACACAAGAAAGAGATCAAAGAGTTCATGGTGAAATAAGAAAAAGAAAGACTTGAGCTTTGTAAAAATATTTATAATCCAAATAATAAACTCAATCCTTATGATATAGAGATCCATCATAATAAATGCGGGTCAATAAAGGTGTAGGTGCCTAAAAAACCTGAGGAAGAGCAATCTAAAGAAGGCTCATTTAGCGTAGTGAAGGTTAAGGCCGAAGTGAATATGGTCTACTTGTTACCTATGAAATTTTTTTGCTAGACGTAGATAGCAGACCACACTCAAAAGATATGTTTTTCGCCCAACCTTAGATGATGAAAGTGAAGAGAAAGTAGCCATGGTAGTTTTGCAGTAGCCCCCACTATCTCAAGCTATTCATATTTGGCCATTATATATTAAGACTGAATTAAATTCAGCACCCATCAATAAGGTTTTCATAGACAATGCGTCTGGAATGTCTATCATTCCTATAAGGTTTTTAAAGAAGATTGGCATTTCCAAAGACCAAGTAAAAAAGGTTAACATGTCCATAAGGGACTTCATAGGTGGAGAAACATTGGCTGATGGATACATTGAATTGGATTTAAAGTTTGGCTCTACTAAGGAATGCTTCTTCATAGTAGTTGTCAATGGCAACTACAATTTATTGTTAACACGAGATTGGATACATGTTAATTGTGTTATCACATCATCCTTACATCAAATAATAAGGGTTTGGAGATCAAACAAAGAAATAGAGGTCATTCGTGGGATCTAAACCCATTTGCCGAAGCAGTTCACCTAGCCTATGAAATCATGTATCAGGGTAAAGTGAATTTCAAGAACATTGTCAAAGGGGCAAGTGAGGACAAAATCATGACAAAGTTAGATCAGCTTAAAGTCCTCATGTCTAAACTTGAGCAGCTAGAATCAGTTAACATTGAAAGTCGCTCCTTGATTACCAAATATGATGGTTAAGTCGACCGAATGAAAGAATACTTAAAGAGAATCAAGAGGCTAATCTTGAAGCACAACTCAGCAGCCTCAATTGAATGTATTTATGATGATAAGCAGGACAATCACACGACATAATTACAGGTATTAGACCTTAAAATCACACCTAAGAAATTGGATGACTAGTAGGCTAAGACTCAAGACCCCTTAAAAGAGGTAAACTTAGGCATCAAAGATCTACCTCGACCAACACTCATCAGTGTCAAGCTAAATGTTGAGTTCAAGCCTAAACTAATAGCGCTACTCAAAGAGTACAAGGATTGCTTTACATGGGAATATCCTGAGATTCTAGAGTTGGATAGGGTGCTTATGGAACACCACCTACCTATTAAGAAAAGATTTCACCCCTTCAAAGAACCCATGAAGAGAATGTCTAAGGAAGTGGAAGAGTTGGCTATATAGGAAATAAAATAGCTCATGGCCTTGGTTTTATATGGCCGAACACATATGCTGAGTGGCTCTCTAACATTATCCCTGTTATGAAGAAAAATGGAAAGCTAAGGATGTATGTAGATTTTAGTAACTTAAACTTGGCTATGCACAAAGATGAGTATCATATGCCTATTGCAAACAAATGGTAGATACAACAGCCTATAATTAGATAATGATTACTAAAGAAGATGTGAGCAAAATAGCCTTCAAATGCCTAAGGCCAATTAGTGCTTATGAATGGGTTGTTATGTCATTTGGCCTGAAAATTGTTAAGGCTACATATCAAAGGGCAGTGAACAGAATCATTCATGATATGATTGGGAAATCAATGGAAGATTATATTAATGATGCAGTGGTCAAGCCATATAGTGAAGAACAATACTTAGCTAAACTCAGGAAATCATTTAAGTGAATGAGAGAGCATAAGCTCATGATGAATCCCTTAAAGTATCCATTTAGAGTCTCGACTTGGAATTTCCTTGGCTTTTTATCATAGCAAATGAGGTTGATAAAAACAAAGCCAAGACCATTATAAAAGCAAAGCATCCATTTACAAAGAAGGAATTGCAGAGGCTAATCGGTTAAATAAATTTTTGAAAAGATTTGTATCTAACTTTGTTGGAGTATTTGGGTTCTTTTGCTCAAACTCCAGGAAAAGGATAAATTTATTTGAAATGAAAAACACTAAAAGGTCTTTGATAAGATCAAATGATATCTTTCTAAACCCCTAGTTATGACTCCTCTAAGTCAAATGTTCATTTACAATTATATCTTTTAACCGGTGAGGAATCCATCAAGTGTATACTCCCCCAGCAACAGGATGGAATGGAGAGAGTAATGTATTACTTAAGTAGAGTTCTTACTCTTGTAGAAAAGAATTGTTCATCCATTAAGAAATTACGCTTAACATTATACTATGCTTACACGAAACTAAGATACTATATGCTTCCAACAGTAGTCTCAATATTATGCAAAGCTGGCATTTTCAAGAACATTCTCTCTTGCTCGTTGATGAGAAACAAGATGGGCAAATGGGCAGTAGCTTTGCCTAAATTCGCTCTTTAATATGTTCCTCAAAAAGCAGTGAAAAGCTAAGCATTGGCAAATTTCTTAGTTGATCATCCTTGTCTAAAAATCCTATAGGAGCAATAGTTAAGATTGGATATGTTGAACATTTGCCCTGGAGGGTTTTGTTTGATCGATTAAGAATAATGAGTTCAGTTAAGGTAGGAATCATTTTGTAATCACTAGAGGCCTTGTGACTAGACTGTCCTTAATTTTGGATTTCCCATGCACCAATAATCAAGCAAAGTATGAGGCTTTAATTATCGCCCTAGAAGTCTTGGTCAAGCAAAGGGCAAAGTTTGTAGAAGTGAAGGGAGATTTTTTTATTAGTAGTTAATCAAGTCAATAGAGCATATAAATGTGAATCACCCAATCTCAGTGCTTATTACAACAAGGCCAGACATTTAGTTCAAGGGTCATAGTCATGCTACCTAGAATTTATAAAGCAAGAAAGCAATACATAGATGAATAAGTTAGCCCAATTAGCCAGTGGCTTTCAAAAAGGGCATTATTAAACTCATATTTTATATCACCCATAATTTGTATTATGTGAGAGATTATTGGGAGAATCGGTGAATGAGTCTTGGTCTAAAGTATGTAATCTTTATTTCCCAACTGATTGGAGGGAGGAAATCATTTCCTATTTGAAATATCCAAGTCTATTGGCCAAGCCATATGTATGGAAATGGGTAATAAGGTTTTTCTATTTGAATGATGAACTTTACTATTAAAGTATAAATGGGGAAATACTACTTTGTATAGGGCCAAAGCAAGCTATACTGGTCATGGTCGAGATTCATGAAGGGAAATTTAGTTTTCATCAGTTAGGGAAAATGATGAAGAAATTATTGCTCAAGTATGGTTATTATTAGTCCACCATAGAGAAAGACTGCTTCAATTATACCAAAGGATGTCAAGCTTGTTAAAGACATGGGCCGATTCAGCACCTCCCAATTAAGAAGTAACACTTAATCATAAAACTTGGCCCATCAGGGGTTGGGCAGTGGATATGATTGGAAAGTTTTTTCCACCATCTTCTAATCAACATGTTTTCATCATAGTGGTAATAAATTATTTCACTAAGTAGGTGGAGGTAACACTATTTAAGGTGGAAAATCAAGGTTTAGTCATTAAGTTCTTTAAAGAAAACATTATCCATAGACATGGTTTGCCAGAGTTTATGACCACATACCAAGGTACCATCTTCACAAGAGAAGATATTCAACTTTTTTGCCAAGAACATGGGGTTCAGTTACTTCATTCAATATGGTATTACACTTAAGCTAAGAGGCAAGTTGAAGTGATAAACAAAGTTATAAAACTAAAAATTCAAAAGATAGTAAAAGATAACCTCTAAGTGTGGCATAAGTTGTTATCTGAAACTCTTTAGGTGATTAGGACTACAATCAAAAGTGCCACAGGGGTGACTCCTTTCAAGTTAGTATATGGGCATAAAGTTATGATTTTAGTCGAATTGACAGTTCACTCGATAAGAAGAAGTCATCAGGACAAGCTGAACAATTATTATTTGGCCATGCTAGAAGAAATTGAGACTTTAGATGCAACATGGCTCAAGGCACTTGATCAACTTTAGATTGAGAAAAAGAAAGTTGAATGAGCATACAAGCGCTTGAAGGTGAAATTTTTTAACAAAGGTGATTTGGCAAGGATGGCCAATCTCCCAATTGAACAAAAGGACTATGCATTTGGAAAGTGGTCTCCTAATTGGGATGGTCTATTTGTTATTAAGGATGTTATCAGAAATGGGTCATATTTTTTAGCTGACCTAGATGGAGAAGTCCATGATCGATCAATCAACACACCATTCCTCAAGAAATACTGGTCATCAATTCATAAAAGAGTAGATCGTTTGGTATTTTAACGAATGAGAGACGTTTAATTGTTTAACCTTTTTAGCCGATCATACTTGTCTTTGGCTTATTGTATTTATGTTTAGCATTTTAACTATGTAAATATGACTTTTTTTGCTAAATTTTATATCTTTAACTGTATTATATTTTAGCCAGAATGCCTTGCTTAATGTTGTGCCTTGGCCAATTAATTACCTTGTTATTATTTCAGCTTATGAACTAATAAAGAAAATTTTCTTTAGTCGATCCAGAATTTGGTTCAGTTCATTAGTGGCTAAAGCTTATCTTGTTGATATTATCATGCTTTATTAATGTATGAATCCTGCTAGTGCTATATTGGTTATTACTTGGATTGAGCGAATGGTTAGCGTAAGGGAGGAAACACACAACAAGGCATTCATTCTAAACAAACTATAGAAAACAAAGACCATTCATTCAAAAGGGACATTGTTCTTAAAGTATAAGGTTGTGAATAATAAAATTTGCTCAGAAATATAAAGGAACATTTTAAGGCAACTTGTTCTTGAATTCAGAGATCTAAGCATCAGTCGAAGAAATTGAGGCTTATGCAGGCATCTTTTTCTTTTCATATGCTTAGAGAGTTTGTTTAAGCTCTTTCCTTTTTTTGATATGCTTGACAGTAGCACTAATCAAAGTCTTTAGCCTTTCCTCAAGGTCATGACAAGTAGCCTTGACTTTGTTTAACTCATCTAGAAGTTTTTTTTCTGAAGGGAACTACTTCGCCATCTTAGAGTGTTTCAATATTCCTTCTCTCCTGGACAATTTGAGAGTCCAGAATTGAAGCTTCACACTTTGATTTTGCCACTTAAGCGAGAAAGGCATCAGCTTGGGTAACTCTTTTCACCAAATTAGTTAGTCCCTCCTTGAAGAGTTCTAGCACCGATTTCTAGCCAATGCTCATCTCGATAGTAGTAGCATAATCTAAGGCAAAGTTTAGATCCTTTTTAAACACTTTCAATTGGATTGGGTCTAAGAGAACAAAAACAAAGAGCTTAAAGAGACGTTGAAGGCACTTAATAACTTTATATGAATGAGATTCATCTTCAAGAGTGCCCTCTCTGTCTTTCTCGTTCTTAGCTTCAACCTTAAATTATGCTTCATTGAATTCTTCTTTATCCAAGAGGGCGAGGTAGTCAATGAATTCCTAAAATAAAGGGGTTAGCACAAGATTATATTTAGAAAGTGTATCAACTAAGGGGAGAGGTTACCTTAGGGGAATGAGAAAATTTAAAATTTTTAGAAACCTTCTTGGGCAGATGAAAAATCACCCAAAGGTCATTTTCCAACTATTTTTTAAAGAAAAAATAGGCATCAAAGAGGCAGATGGGGGGAGCATTAAGGAAGAAGGATGGGAAGTGATTGTATGAGTAAAGGATCCCTTAAAAGTACCCACAGGTGGAGGATTGGATGACATGCCCACCTTAGGGCTTTTTATTTTTATTGTCAAAGGAGCTTTCAACTCCTTGGTGGGGACTTTTGACTTTTTGCTTCTTTCGATCTTCTTCTTAGCTAGCTCAAACTTCTCGTCCACTTTTAGAGCGGCTCTAAAATCTCTTTAAAGATGGCCTCTGTAAGTGAAAAAAATAATTACATTGGAAAGAAGAGAAAAAACTATACTAAGTAAATTTACCTTCTCAAACGAGATTTGCATCCAAGAGTACAGTTTTGCGAAGGACAAGTTGTGTCGCTCCAGGTTCATCTAAATATAAACCTGTCTACCTTGGGAGATTACGTTTTCTCTTTTCAATGGGAATCAACCCTGTAAAATAAAAAGGTGCATCTAAAATAGGTGGGTGACAATCAATCTAAGGTCATTTGAAGAATTGAGGCTAAACAGTCAGCAATATTTTTCTCTCCAAAATAGATATCTTTCTTGACAACAAACCTGCCACTCTTGAATTAACTTGTCCTTTATAACCTATACTCTCCTCAACATCTCCTTTCACTTAAGGCAATTATACTTGAAACCATAAAATCACTCAAATGTAAGAATCTTAGCAATATGTTGACCTTTTGATTTGGGAGCCTCTTACACAGTAGAAGAAGAAGCGTTGATAGGTAAAGGTTTTAAAAAACCTTGTGAAGAAAGATTATCTTGAGCAGACTTGCACATCTAGAATTTCACAGTCTTTGCCTACCAAGCTTCAAAATCACTTGAAATGCCATCCAGGATATCCCAATCACTCATGAGGAAAGATCCTTTTCAGTCCTCATTAATGGCTAAGATTGTGTGTAGGATGCTTAAGTCTTTATTTTTTATTGCTTATGTAGCTTTTGTTCATTAAAGGAATAGACCAGAACATGGGGATCAATTGGACCAACCCAAATTATCGACTAAAATAGTGAGGATTATAGGCTTCCACCCACATCTATTGTTTCTATTTAATTTAAGGGAACAAGGGAAATGTAGTAATAAGATAACTCGACTAATTATAACATTAATCGCATATGCCATCGCCTAGATGAGGATCTGAGGAGCTTGTTTTCTCATAGTTAAATCTAGTCCAAATTAGCCCAAAAATAGATAGACCAAGTTAATGATAGACATACTTACGATTGTCAGAGTGAAAGAATTTGAAGAAGAACGAAAAACTATTGCCTAAAAGTTTAAATATTTTCACCCATTACCCAAAATTAGTGATGGAGAATGCATTAGATCGAGGTGGCTTATAAGTAAGATTTGGAAGGTATGTAAGAATCCAAAATCAGACCATACATAGAGCACCTCTCATGCTTCCAAAGGAGTCTTACTCTTTGTTTGGAAGGAAACTGTAAAGACCTCGGTATATATGTGCAAGGATTGAAGGACCCAAGCGTAATTTCTCGCCACAAGTAAGAGCAATAACTATATACAAATACTCTTTTGTAACCTTCTTAGAGGGAGAATACAAAATATATTTGCAAAGCTAATAAAGAAGAAATGCAGTATGTTCGCTCAATGAAGGTGGGTTGTCCTATTTTTGGTTATTCTTAATAAATGAAGTATTTATATTCCTTCATAGTTGACCTTTAAGGCGGCAAAAATTGGCTTATAGCAAGAGTGTTGAATAACACAGTATGGTCATACAAGCTAACAAACATGGGACCAAATCGAAAAAAGAAACAATTGGCTGATCTAGACCAAAATAGTAGAGCAACACTGAGCAAAGATTTGTGGATGGGCATTTGGTTAATAGAAAATTGTAAAAGATCATAGATCCTAATCTTTTTATAAGTTTTAAAAAATTCTGAGGCCATTATATTGACCAAGGAATGTATTCTTTTTGGACAACAAGCCATGTATTTATGAGTGAGAATTTAAACCATAAACTATTATCTATTGCTGAACAAAATCTAAGAGAGTCTCTACTACTAAAGAATAGATTCTTATTATAGTAATCAATAGGTTCATTGAGTGAAGGCCCTAAACTATAGGTATGAGGTGAATCGATAAGTGTTAATACCTAGAAATCAATCTGGTAGCCAACAATATTATCCTTGAATGCCTCGTAATTTTGCTCAGGTCTCGCTTCTTGAGATAATGTCTTAGTTTTTGTCATTTAGGAAGAGTGAGGAACAAGAGATAAACAAGTTGGAAAAAGAAAAAGTAATATTCTAAAGAGAATGAAATTTTAGAGAGAGAAGCTCTTAAGCAAAATGAATAGCAAAACTGAAAAATGATTTACCTACTAGGGTATATATATAAGAGAAGATGAAGGTGAAACATTTAATGACCTTTGGGATTTAAATTAATTACACTAAGGGTTATGGCACTAAAAAGGTCACATCATCAATGACTTGAAATGTACCATTTCATTATTCTTAAAAGCTTCTAGAAGATAACTCTTTAAGTATTATTGTATGACATTTAATTTTTATTAAGGAAGGCTCTGGAAAATGTTTTTTAGGAAAAAAAATGAATGGAGAAAAATAGAAAAAGTGGAATAAATACAAATATTTACCTTCTACCAGCTTCTTAAGCGATCAGATTATGGTTTGATTAGTCGATCCATGGCCAAAGATCTCTCAAAGGGATCTAACATGCCTTAGGCAAATAATTTTTAGACTGAAAGGTGAATAGACCATGGTCGAGCATCATTCAAAAAGGTGATTTTGAATATAACTCGAGCAAATAAGTATCAGATCTTTATGTTGATCGATTGCCACCCATAATGATACTACCAGATGTACTTTGAGCGAAAAATAATAAAACCAAGGGTATAAAGCGGTTGACTTGGAAAGCATATATGGTGACGATAAATGGATTACTAATCTATTGGTAGGCAAGCGAGTATCATCTAAAGGGTAATTGGTTTTGAGAGCAACCAAATGTAAGATAAAAATAGCAAGAGGTGGCCTTGATCCATTGGGCGAGGGTAGTGAAAGCAATTTCAAAGGTAAGATGATGGTTGAGTATCGCCCAATATGCTATGATGAGCAAAGTAGAAATTTAGTATTGAGGATATGAGCGAACATCGCTTAAGATTAAGAAACGGGCATCAGTATTGCTCATAGATGCTTTTGAAATTTGACACGGTTATGGTGGGCGATTTTTGAAGCACATGAGGCTTTTTAGAAAAATAAAACTTTATAACTCACTCATGAGTTTATGAACTTATAGGGGGTTTTGCTTACACCTAGCCTCATTTTAATGGGCCTTTGGGCCTGGGCTTTTTTATACATGGTAAAGATGGCCTTGGAAACCTTGTTTATTAGATGAATGTTAGGCTTATAACATGACAGGCTTTGGGCTTTTTCTAAGTACTAGGAACTTATTAAAAGTTGGCTTATAGTGATAACAAACAATATTTGTAGATAAAGTTTATATATATTTGTATAACTTTGTAGATAAATTTGTATTTTACTAGGATTTTTACACAATATTAGTATATAAACAAGAGCAATGTACAGATTAGGGGTTCCAAACCATATATACAAAAATGCAATGCTATTCTCATATTTCTCTTCTCTTTTTCTTCTTTATATTATTCTTGGTTGGTGGTGAATTCCAGCCTAAATACCATTGAGTTGATAGTTTTTGCCTATATATTCATCCTTTGATTGATAGTTTTTACACTTATATATCATATCCAATTGACTCTAGTCAATTGTTAATTTTCTTGTGTGTTCTTAAGATTTGATATTGACAGTAACTTACTGTTGAACAATAATATTATTAACTTTACTCTTGAGATTTTGAGGATAAATAATTGGGCATCAACTATAATAAGAATATATTTGCAGAGCTGGTATAGGCAACTTTTATTGATTTTTTAAAAAAGAAAAATAAATTGAAGGACTATCATTTTCATCAAGTTAATAGAAGTATGATTGTGTTGAATTTGTCTATATTAAAATTCAATATATATAAAGAAAAGAAATGTATTCTCAAACCCTTGAACTTTATCTATTTTGAGCATTTAAAATTAAACAATTAAATTTTTTTAATTTTATAAGTTTGTGTTGCAGAGCCATTTTTAACAGAGACATTAATATGATAGAAGAAGGTCATATAAACAAACAAAATGAGTATTTTAACTATTTGTTTGATACATCCTGTTGTATTCAAAATTAAGTTTTAATAAAATCTTATTTTTAACATATTTTTAAAATAAAGATTATCATTTTAAATTAGCAGCAAAAATTAAATTAATAGTTAAAATTCATTCTTCTTTGAAGGAAATAACTAAAAACAAATTATATATATTATTTTAATTTTTCTTAGCTATTCTTTCAAAATTTTTAAAATTTATTTCTTGAACTCATTATATCAATAATATCAGTATTTCTCATTATATATAGTATAATCTTTTGATCTTTAGTATACTAAAAACTCACAAACCTTAATCTATGGTAATAATAATTTTCATCACTATCATCCAAATGTTAGCCATAGTCATAATAGTGACATGTATCATTTATTATTTAAATGATGATTTTTTGTTAAATAAGGAGGCATTTTATCATTTTGTCACTATTATAATAATTTATTATATGTCTACTCAGAATGAAAATAGAAAAATTATAAAAGAAAATATAAAAAAGATGTCCTATAAGCATGAATTTATTTTCATGCTCCACCAAGACAAAAAATCATAACATATAAAAAATTAAGATCCACAAAGGAAAGGTACACTAAAAACAAATATAAAAGATTATGCTATGTATAGCATGGAATAGTCACATATCTAAGAAAAAAAATTAAAATAGTATATTTTTATTTTTAATTATTTCTCAAAATAAAAATAATTTTTTCTTTATCGTTAATACAAAATGATCATTCTTATTTGAAATATACTAAAAGTAAGATTTATGTTGGACTAAAGTGGTTAACCCTAGGTCTTGGATCTCTTTTGATCATGATAAAAAGGATTGACCAATTCTAATGTTTCATATTAATTGTTGTTTTGCAGTTTTTAGTTAATCTTTACATTGGAAGTTGGATGAAGTTAAAAATCTCCAAAGTAAGCTAGTGTCTTCTAATTCGCGATTGCAAACTAGACCAAGGCAGGTTGACAAAATGGATAGACGTATTCGCGGGCCACTTCTCTGTCGCGGCCAATTGAAAGAAAGGAAAGCCAGAGTCACAGACGAATTCACGACATAAGTCATGCCTCAGTCGCGATCGCAAATTTCGAAGTAACTCAAGAGGGAATCAAGTCCATAACCACAACTTGACAAGTGTCCCAGGTAACCATTCGAAATAAAAAAATCGCGATAAAAACTTGTTGGTAGTAACTGCGAATCCAAAAGAAGAAGATGAACACTTTTGGCAGACGAATTTGCGTCCTCAATCACGACCTGTACAAGAAAAATTACGATCGCTACTTTTAAGAGCAGGCGAAAGGCAACAGCTATATTTTCCTGGTGAACTAATGACAAGCTGCCACATGGACTAGCCGTTAGACACAAACGGGGTTTTCTATATGGAATTTGGATTTCGCGATCGCTAATGAGTAGTAGCGACCGCGAATTAAAACTGTCAAGTATCTAATGCGAAAATCTGTCTAGCACACTTTGATGATTTTGTACCAATTTTATTGTAACATCTCTTTGGTGGGTAGAGGCTATAAATACCTCACCAAATAGATGTAAATGCAAGAGAATTGATAACTTTGTACCCAAACTCTTACAATTTTGCTACTCAATCTTTTATATTCTTTAAGTCATTGTTGGGTGTGAGCATAAATACCAATTGTAATAGGTTATAGTGTGAGCCTATCAAAACACTAAGAGAGGTTGTTGTGTGAGCCTGTTAAAACACAAGTGTAAAGGTTGTTGTGTGAGCCTCAAAACATAACAGTATAGGTTGTTATGTGAGCCTTCAAAATACAAGTGTAAAAGTTTGGTGCAATCTTGAAAACACCTTTGAAAGATAGTGGAATACCCAATTTCTAAGAATTAGGGATTGGACATAAGGTCGTTTATACCCGAACAACTATAAATCGTGTGTTTCTTTCCTACTCATTTCTTTTCTCCCTTTCCTGTTTTAATTTTTATACACCAATTCAACCGCTCCCCCTCCCCCTCTTCTTAGTGCCTAGGGCTAACAAGTGGTATTAGAGTCAAGCTTTACAATCAAACCTTCATTGGGTGAACAAAGATCATGGCACAAAAGGGAATCCACTCACAACTCAAGCCTCACTTTGATGGAACAGACAATACTCATTGGAAGTATAGGATGAAGATCTATCTTGAAATAGATGTGGTGGACCTTTGGGATGTGGTCATCAACGAATGGAAGCCACCCACTAGAGTTGTGGATGGTAATGAAGAATTAATCCTAAGGGAAGAATGGGTTGAAGCTCACCGGAGATCAAATGGCAAGAACAAGAGAGCAATGACCATTCTTCTAAGCTCACTCTCTAGAGAAGAGATTGCAAGAGTGCAACATTGTCAAACATCACATGCCATTTGGAAGACTTTAGAGAACTATCATGACGACACAACTGTAATCAAATCAAGTTGTTTGGAGATGTACATCACCAAATGGGAACTCTTCATGCTGAAGGATAATGAGAGCATCACAGAAATGACAAATAGGCTCTTGTCCATTGTCACCAACATGAAGAAATTTGGAAGAACCCTTACTATCTATGAGGTAAACATAAAAATCCTTAAAACTCTTCCTCTAGATAAATTTAGTGCTAGAGTTTGCAACATACAAGAGTCCAATCTGGAGATTGAAAAGGTTTCAACCGATGTGTTGATAGGCAAACTCTTAACTCATGAGTTGGCCTTACAAAAAGATGAACAAATGAAGAAGCTAAGAGGCCAAGGAGACAAACAAGAAAAAGAGAGAAAAACCATGGCTCTTAAGGCTTCAACAAAAGAGAAGGAGGTAGAGATCACCTAAAGTGATGAAGAAAGTGACAAGGAAGAAGAGAAGCTAGCAGTGCTCTCAAGGAGGACAAAGGAGTTGATCAAGAGAAGAAAAAAAGAGAAAAAGCTTCAAGAAGACAGCTCCTAATCCAAGAGAGAAATTCAATGATGTCACTTGTTATGAATGTGGCAAGCAAGGCCACATCAAGTATGAGTGTCCCAAATTAAAGAAGAAGAAGAGATGGGACAAGGAGAAAAAAAAGAGTTTTTCGCTACTTAGGATGAAAGCTCAAGTGAAGAAGAGGAAGAAGGAGAAGTTGCCAACATATGTTTCATGGCACAAGAAAATTTTTCAAATGAGGTAAGTATTTCTTCCCATTCTAATTCTGATTTTGAATTTGATGAGATAGATGAAGAGCTTCTAGAGGCTCTAACCATGAGGTGTGACAAGTATAAGTCACAAGTAAAAACTTATAAGAAAAGGTGTTCAAAATTAGAAGATGAATATAAGACTCTTAGTGATCTTGTAAATGAGTTGAGAACTCTTAATGAAGAACTCAAAAACTCAATAGAAAAACTTTCCAAATCATCTTCTTCAATGGCTTCATTAAGAAAGGAGAATAACACTCTTAAAGGAGCTTAAAAGCTCAATCTCTAAGCTCCATAAAGGAAAAGAAGCCTTGGACACATTGATTATGTCATAAAGACCACCACTAGTTAGACATGGTTTAGGCTTCAATGGAGCCTCCTCATCATCTCATACCACATTTGTTAGATCTTCAAAACCTCAAACATCTAGCATTAAGGTAATTGGAAAGAAAAGTGCTCCTAGCACTAAGCCTCATAAGCTTAAGGGCAAAAGAAAGGCTCTCCCAAGCTCTAGAGCCAAGACTCAAAGAGCTAACCATGCCTATATGTACAACAAAAAGCATGAAAATTCTCATAAAAAATTTTCTACCCCTACTCATCATGCATGTTCATGCATGCATTCACATGACCAAGGTATCAGAAGGCCTCCTACTCATACTAAATTTGTGCAAAGGAGAAAGACTTCGAAGTCTAAACTCCAATGCCATTATTGCATGAGATTTGGACATATTAACATTCATTGTTATATTAGGAAGGCTCACCTCAAATTAGAGGACCTTTCATCTTCTAACCCCCAAGGGCCCAAGTATGCTTGGGTACCTAAGAAAAGGTAACTTACTATTGTTGTGTAGAGGAATGTGGCAAACACAAAATCAAACAATTAGCATGTGGATAATGGATGTTCCAAGCACATGAATGGAAATAGAAAGCTATTCACGGCATTGGAAGAAAAAGAAGGTGGAAATGTTGTATTTGGTAACAATGCCAAGGGTAAGGTAATTGGCATTGGAACCATTGGTAAGGATGGGTGTTCTTTAATTGATAATGTTCTTTTAATTAGTGGCTTACAACATAATTTGTTAAGTGTAAGTCAATTGTGTGACAAAGGTAATAAAGTCACCTTTGATCCTAGGGAATGCCGAGTCACCACTTTAGTGGATGATGAGGCTATTTTCAAGGGTGAAAGCAAAGGCAATACCTACTCAATTGACTTAGACAATTTGGCTAACCAATCTTTTAAGTGTCTTATGTCTTTAAGCAATGAAGCTTGGTTGTGGCATAAAAGGCTTGGGCATGCAAACATGGATCTTCTTCAAAGCCTATCCAAAAGAAAGTTAGTGGAAGGACTTCCTAAGCAAAGTTTCTCCAAAGACAAGACATGTGGTCCATGCCAAATGGGGAAGCAACATCATGCCTCTCACAAAGCCAAAAATGTTATGATCTTGAAAAGCTGGAATTGGATGATTCTACATAAAGAGTTGATAAAGATAAAGAAGAAGATGGTTCATCAAGAGTAGATGAAGACCAACATCATCAACAACAAGTAGAGCCAAGCCAAGATCTACCTAAAGATTGGAGATTCTCCAAGGATCACCCCAAGGACTTAATCATAGTTGATACTTCTAAAGGTGTAAGTACTAGATCTCAACTTCATCATTTAGATAATAATCTTGCATTTGTTTCTTAATTTGAGCCAAAGTCAATTGATGAGGCTCTTGATGATAAGAATTGGGTACTTGCTATGCAAGAAGAACTCCATCAATTTGAGAGAAACAAGGTATGAAAACTTGTTCCTAGGCTTAAAGAATACCCAATTATAGGTCGTAAGTGGGTGTTTAGGAACAAGTTAGATGAGCAAGGTTTCATTACTAGAAACAAAGCTAGATTGGTTGCTAAGAGATATAACAAAGATGAAGGCATAGATTATGATGAAACCTTTGCCCCCGTAGAAAGATTAGAGGCCATTATGATTCTCTTAGCATTTGCATGTCATATGAATTTCAAACTTTTTCAAATGGATGTGAAAAGTGCTTTTTTAAATGGAATTATAGAGGAGGAAGTCCATGTTGAACAACCTCCTAGTTTTGAGTCTCATTATTTTCTAAACCATGTTTTTAAATTGAATAAAGCCTTATATGGATTGAAACAAGCTCCGAGAGCTTGGTATGAAAGGCTTAGTTCATTTCTCTTGAAAAATGATTTTGAGAAAGGAAAGGTGGACACCACACTCTTTGTCAAAAAACACAAGCATGATACATTAATCATTCAAATCTATATTGATGATATTATCTTTGGTGCTACTAATGAATCTCTTTGTGAGGATTTTGATAAGTGTATAACTAGGGAATTTGAAATGAGCATGATGGGAGAGCTCAAATTCTTTCTCAGTCTACAAATCAAGCAATCCAAAGAAGGGATCTTCATCAACCAAGCCAAGTACACAAAGAAGGTGCTAAAGAAATTTGGCATGGATGGTTGCAAGGTACCTAAAACTCCAATGAGCAGTACCATCAAGCTAGATGAGGATGAATCGGGTAAGGTGGTAGATGAAAAGAGATATTGAGGTATGATCGGATCTCTACTTTATCTTACTACTTCTAGGCCAGATATCATGTTTAGTGTTTGCATGTGTGCTAGGTTTCAATCCTCCCCTAGAGAGTCTCATTTGAATGTTGTTAAAAGGATCTTTAAGTATTTGCATGGCACTATACACTTAGGGCTATGGCATCCTAGGGATTCCTCATTTAGCCTTGTAGGGCATTCGGATGTGGATTATGCTAGTAGCTTATTAGATGTAAAAAGTACTTCAAGAACTTGCCAATTTATAGGTGAATGTCTAGTTTCTTGGTTTAGTAAAAAGCAAGTATCAGTTGCCTTATCCACCGCAGAAGCCGAGTATGTGGCGGCAGGTTGTTGTTGCACCCTAGTTCTTTGGATGAAACAACAATTGAAGGATTTTGGCAAAGTAGTTGATCACATTCCCATTAATTGTGAGCTATTAATCTCTCTAAGAATCTCATCCAACACTCTAGAAGTAAGCACATAGACATTAGACATCATTTTCTTAGAGATCATGTGCAAAAAGGTAATGTTGTGTTCGAATTTATTGACATAAATCATTAACTTGCAGATATTTTCACCAAACCTCTAAATGAAGAAAGATTGAACTTCATCAAAAGAGAATTGGGAATGCTTGATGGAAGCTCCCTAAAGTGAAAATTTTTAATCTCTTGTGCAATATTGTTATGTGTATTGGTATTTATTGATTTGTGATATTGATGTATGTATTTTCCTGTGGATCACAATTTTTCATTTTTCAAAAATTAGTTTTTTCAATTCTTATCCTTGCTGAATCATAATTCGCAGTTGTTATTCCTTCTTCACGATCGCGAATTATAAGTCAATTTCACCCGGCTATCAAATGTCAATTCGCGGTCATGAAATTACCTCTCCACCATAAATTTTTATTAGTTTTTCAAAAATATGACCGTTGACGCACCTTTTCCTAGGAAAATTTGTCTGTTACTCATATTTTCTGGAATTCCCGGTCGCGACTCATGAATTCGCGCATGCGAATTAGAGTAACCACCTAGGCAATTAAGTGATTTGACTACCAACCATTTCCTCTCTTCATTTAATCCATTTCTAGCCATTTTTTACCATTTTCACACCCCTTCAAAGCCTATAAATAGCCCCTTCAATAGTACTCTCTTCACTCCACTTCCAAACACCAACTCTCTCTCTCAAAATCTCTCTAAATCATCAAGCTTTCTCCCTCTTGCTATGGCTCCTAAGAAGTTTTCCAAGGCAGATAAAGGCAAGGTAGTGGCTTAACCCTCTACACCTTCTGCCCTTCATCTCATGAAGGGAATAACTAAAAAGGAAAAAGATTGATTCAAGGCAAACTCTTCCAAGGTCATTCTCCCAAACAAGATTCCATCAACATTCATGCTGGAAACATTGGGCATCAACGATGAAATTAGAGCCTTTCTCTCCAATTTGGGATGGAAAGAGTTTATCTTTTGAGATGAACCCGGATACGAGGAGGTTGTATGAGAGTTTATGTGCACTGTGCAACTAAGCTGAAAATTCGATTCGAGAGCCAGCCAGTACAGGTTAGTGTTCCAAGCCTTTGGCGACCCTTTCTACATTATCTTCGACCAATTGTCTTCCCTTTTCAACTTACAAGTCAGAGAACACATTCCCTTCATCATCTCCACATTTGACATTTTCTACTCTAAATTTTGGTCAGAGATTTCTATTGAAACCAAATAGGACCCCCACTCTTCTCTATCCAAACACATCAAATCCCTACCCCTTTGGATCCTTCATCGCATCGTCACCTTCTCCATAAACACAAGAGGTGATGGTAACGAGAAAGTTTCTCAAAAAGACTTGGCATTATTGTTTTGCCTTGTCAAAAATAAACTAATCCAAACCAGTCGTTACTTTGTGGATCAATTGATCCACATGAGTACGAAACCTAAAAGCCAGTTTCTCTTGCCCTCCCACATAATAGCCATATACCATTTTGTTGGAGCACTTGATGATGAGAAAGAGAAATTCCTCACCAAGAAGCTCATTCCCTCTCAAAACTTCCTAGACCTAACCTATCTTATAAACGCCAAGGCAATACATCCAGACACATATGATTATACCCTTGGTGCAATAGGGGCAAAGAAGATGGAAACCTCCCAAGCTTCCAAGAGAAAGAGGCTTCAAATTGAAGAAGGCAACATACAAGTCCCTCCTCCTCAACCAAAAGCCAAGACAAAGTTGTCTCTTGCCACCATTAATCAAAAGTTGGATAAACTAATGAGGATGATAAGGAGAAGGTTCCTCTTCCTTTCACATCTTCATAGTGATATGGTGGATCTCCAAGAGAAACTAGGAGTTCCTCATTGCCATCTTCTGGACTTCACCGAATTTGAAGATACGCAAGATGGAGATGACAATGAAGATGACATTGAGGATGGGGACGATGCAGAGGGAGCAACGCAAGCACAAGAGGCACCATCTTCTGGATATGATAATGATTCTCCACTTTTTTAGATTAGGGATCTTTTGTATTTCTTTTCATTTTCTTTATGTTTTCTTATTTTTTAACAAATATTGTGATCCCACAGTTATGTGAATAAAAAGTTATTTTCTTGCAATATATTGTCTTATGTGTTTGATCCTTTTTATCTTTATAAAAGTATTCTTCTTTTACTTCTTATGTATGCTTATAATTGTTTCCCTTACACTCTCTTTTTTATCTTACCAAAGGGGGAGAGATAGTAAGCTTTTAGTTTAAAAGGGAATATAAACTTGAAAATTATAGCATATGTTAAGGGGGACCATCATCATGAGCATCACACTTAGCTTTTTAGAAATTTCACTTTCCTTGATTGAATGCCAAAACTTAGAAGTTTCATCTTAAGCATTCATTCATGCAATACTTTTTCATCTTAAGCATTCATTCATACAATACTCCAACTTCACATTTTTATATTATTTTTTCACTTAGGATCAATCTATGTTGTCAAAATCAAAAAGGGAGAGATTATTGGACTGGGGTGGTTAACCCTAGGTCTTGGACCTCTTTTGATCTTGATAACGGGGATTGATCAATTTTAATGTTTCATATTAAGTGTTGTTTTGTAGTTTTTAGTTAATCTTTACATTGGAAGTTGGATGAAGTTAAAAATCTCCAAAGTAAGTTAGTGTCTTCTAATTCGCGATCGCAACTTAATAAATCGCGACCGCGAACTAGACCAAGGCAGGTTGACAAAATGGACAAACGTATTCGCGGGTCACTTCTTTGTCGCGACCAATTCAAAGAAAGGAAAGTCGGAGTCACAAACGAATTTGCAGTATAAGTCATGCCTCAGTCGCAACTGTGAATTTTGAAGTAACTCAAGAGAGAATCAAGTCCACAACCACAGCTTGACAATTCGCGTCTTCAGTCGCTGCCTGTACAAGAAAAATTGCTACCGCTACTTTTGAGAGCAAGTGAAAGGCAACGACTATATTTTTCTAGTGAACTAATGAGAAGTTGCCACGTAGACTAGCCGTTAGACATAAATGGGGTTTTCTGTACGAAATTTGAATTTCGCAATCGCTAATGAGTAGTAGCGACCGCGAATTAAGACTGTCAAGCATTTAATGCGAAAATCTGTCTAACACATTTTGATGATTTTGTACTAGTTTTATTGCAATGTCTCTTTGGTGGGTAGAGGCTATAAATACCTCACCAAACAAATGTAAATGCAAGAGAATTAATAACTTTATGCCTAAACTCTTGCAATTTTGCTACTCAATCTTTTCTATTATTTAAGTCATTGTTGGGTGTGAGCATAAACACCAATTATAATAGGTTATAGTGTAAGCCTGTCAAAACACAAGTGTAAAGGTTATTATGTGAGCCTCAAAACACAAGAGTATAGGTTGTTGTGTGAGCCTTCAAAACACAAGTGTACAAGTTTGGTGTAAGCTTGAAAATACTTTTGAAAGATAGTGGAATAACCAATTTCTAAGAATTGGGGAATGGACATAGGGTCGTTTATACCACTATAAATCGTGTGTTTCTTTCCTACTCATTTCTCTTCTCTCTTTCCTGTTTTAATTTGTATACACCAATTCAACTTCCCCCTTCCCCCCCTCACTTTGCTTGATTGAATGCCAAAACTTAGAAGTTTCATCTTAAGCATTCATTCATGCAATACTTTTTCATCTTAAGCATTCATTTATACAATACTCCAACTTCACATTTTTGGATTATTTTTTCATTTAGGATCAATCTATGTTGTCAAAATCAAAAAGGGAGAGATTGTTGGACTAGGGAACCCTAGGTCTTAGACCTCTTTTGATCTTGACAAAGGGGATTGATCAATTTTAATGTTTCATATTAAGTGTTGTTTTGCAGTTTTTAGTTAATCTTTACATTAAAAGTTGGATGAAGTTAAAAATCTCCAAAGTAAGTTAGTGTCTTCTAATTTGCGACCACAACTTAATAAATCGCAACCGCAAACTAGACCAAGGCAAGTTGACAAAATGGACAGACGTATTCACAGGTCACTTCTATGCCGCGACCAATTTAAAGAAAGGAAAGTCAGAGTCACAGACGAATTCGCAGTGTAAGTCATGCATCAGTCGCCACCGCGAATTTCGACATAACTCAAGAGGGAATCAAGTCCACAACCATAGCTTGACAAGTGTCCCAGATAACTTTGAAAATCAAAAATCGCGATGGGAACTTGTTGGTAGCGACCGCAAACCCAAAAGAAGAAGATGAACACTTTTGGTAGACGAATTCACGTCCTCAGTCACAGCTTGTACAAGAAAAATCACGACCGCTACTTTTGAGAGCAGGTGAAAGGCAACGACTATATTTTTCTAGTGAACTAATGAGAAGTTGCCACGTGGACTAGTCGTTAGACACAAACGGGGTTTTCCATACAAAATTTGAATTTCGCAACCGCTAACGAGTAATAGCGACCGCGAATTAAGACTGTCAAGCATTTAATGTGAAAATCTATCTAGCACACTTTAATGATTTTGTACCAGTTTTATTGCAAAGTCTCTTAGGTGGGTAGATGCTATAAATGCCTCACTAAACAGATGTAAATGCAAGAGAATTGATAACTTTGTACTTAAACTCTTGTAATTTTGCTACTTAATCTTTTTTATTTTTTAAGTCACTATTGGGTGTGAGTATAATCACCAATTGTAATATGTTATAGTGTGAGCCTGTCAAAACACTAAGAGAGATTGTTGTGTGAGCCTATTAAAATACAAGTGTAAAGGTTATTGCGTGAGCCTCAAAGCACAAGAGTATAGGTTGTTGTGTGAGCCTTCAAAACACAAGTGTAAAAGTTTGATGTAAGCTTGAAAACACCTTTGAAAGATAGTGGAATATCCAATTTATAAGAATTGAGGTGTGGACGTAGGGTCGTTTATACTCGAACCACTATAAATCGTGTGTTTCTTTCCTACTCATTTCTCTACTCCCTTTCCTGTTTTAATTTTTATACACTAATTCAACTTCCCCCCGGTGCCTAGGGCCAACAATTTCTATCTTGTCAATTAATGTTAAAACTTAATTTTAAATATGATTAAATGAATAAAACTAGTTCAAAGATTGAATTTATATTTTGACATGGCCTTCTATTATTATTATTATTATTATTATTATTATTATTATTATTATTATTATTATTATTATTATTATTATTAATGATTCTAAAAAAAAAAAGCGTCTACAATTCAAATTTATAAAGTTGAGAAATTTAATTATTTAATTTTAAAGTTGGCAGATATAATGCTAAAAATAAGTAAAATTTAGGGAGCTGTGAATATATTTATCCTAAAAAATTAGATTTAAAACTCAATTTAAACTCATTTTTATTTAATTTTATATTATTTTCATAAGGTATCATTATAACACATTTTTATCATAAACTTTAACTTGATTTGACTTAAGTCATTAGCCTTAGATTATTTTTTGAAAAAATTCAAGTGAGTTTAGCATGAAATTTTATAAATTATTAGTTCCTATTAATACAATGTTAATATTTAAATTTTAAAATTGTACAAAAATTAAATAATTATTAACTTTGCAAATCATTTGAGTCAAATATTTTTGTTATTCAGATTTGATTTAAATTATGACTTATTAAAATTATATTTGAATTTAAATAGTTTGGGGTCAAATGGTTAACAAAGCTAAGTAATATCATATTTATTTATTTTAAAGGATAATAATGTGAATGATAATAAAATATGTATTACCAAAGATAAATTATAAAATCATACCAAATACTGAAATATAAATTTTTCTTGGTTGATATTTTCTTTTAGGAGTTTGTTTCTATAATATAATGTTACATAATATTAGGAAGCAATCCGATTTAAAAAATTAATCATTTGATCTTAATATTCTATCTTATTTACTGAATGTTAAAAACTTATCTTGACATATTACAAGCACGCGTGTCCATATATATATATATATATATATATATATATATATATATATATATATATATATATATATATAACTATAATATCAAATTTTAAAGCGTATGAAAATTTAAAACTACTAATATATTCTTTTTAATATTATTTTATCATATATATTAAAAAATTATGACATGTTCATGATATATAAAAAATTATTTTATAAAGATTTTTTTAAATAAAACTATAAAATATCAAAAAGTTTCAAAAAAATTTGAAATATTCTAAAAATAAAAAAAGTTTTGACATGATCCATTAATTTTCTTCTATATAATTTTTCTTTCTTCATGAATTTTTGTATAATTTTCATAAACATAATAATAAATTACAAAGTATAAAGATTTGATAAAGTTTAAAATACTAAATTTAAAACTTAAAAACTATTCAAGATAATTATTTCATCAACATAAAATTGTTTTTTGATATTTAAATGCTAAAAACTGTATTTTATTATTATGTAAAATAAGCTGAAAATTATTTTTTATAATTTAATGAAATACATGATAACTTTAGATCCTATATTTTTATTAATTTATTGACTAATTATAGTTAATATATATGTGTGTGTCTATATATATATATATAAAAGAAAAATAAATATTTAAAAGTTTCTAAATTTTAATATATTTAAAATTATTATGAATTTCTTCAAATTTTGTGAAATTTTTATCAACATTTTGATATATATATATATATATATATATATATATAAAATCGAAGTTAACCGACATGATTCTAACACACAATATCAAACTCTAAATACAAAATTGATGCGATATAGAGAAAATCAGCACGGCCTTTAGCGGAGGATAGTACGTACAAAACCGGAAATGGCATGATTAAGGCCGCATTAGACTTTATAGATCTGCCAAGAACTTCTATAGAAGAGAAGCTTTAAAAAAAATAATTAATTGCACGAGAAAAGCAGAGCCTAAATATCACAGGACCTGGAAGCAGATGAATTTAATTTAGGGTTGTTATTGAGAAAAGAAATTCAAGTCAATGGAAAAGGATAACAAGCAGTATTAACAATAAAATATTAAAATCCTTAAAAATAGATGTATTAATAAAAGGACTTGCACAAGACCTGTTGTGATTGAAAATAAGTGTAAACAGTCCAAGATATTGTCTTCAAACAGATAACCTAGACAATTAAGCTCTAAAAACAACATTAAAAAAGACGACAAAAATAACGAAACAACCAAACCACTAGCCAAGGAGAGGCAACAAAGCAGTACAACTGCTCCACTACTTATCCACCGCTATAATTTTCGGCACAAAGGATAGACCTTGTAGTAAACCCCACATTTAAAAATATTAGATAGACCATGTAGTAAACCCCACATTTAAAAATATTAAGGACAATAAATTATTTACTATAAAGTGAATTTCGCGTGGAATAAAATTATATTGTACTCAAGAGTATGGATGAGCACAGTTCAATCCAATTTAAGAATTTGAAAATCTTTGAAACTAAATTGAAATTTTAAAGATTTTAAAAATAAAAAATTTATTTCGTTTCAAAATTTTAGTTTGATTCAATTTAGTTTCTTATAAATTCAAGACAATTCAATTTGATTTTTTAATTTTTTGAGACGGTTAACTTCGGTTCAGTATTGATTCAAGAATTCAGTTGTTTTAATTTATTATGAAATTTAACTTTACATTTTTAGTTTTTATGAATCAAAAATAAAATAAATTTTACTTTTTTCACTTTTAGTCATTCAACGACTAAAATCTAATTTAATAAATTATAACTAATAACTTAAACATTAAATATTAAATTAAAATTTTTTAATATTTATTATGAATTTATAATTAATAAATAGTCTAATTATTAATAATATATACTAATTGAATGAGTTAACTAGTAAAAGTAATAATATATATATATATATATATATATATATATAAAACTACGGTTCGATTTGGTTTTTTTAGTATGTTATAGTTACAATATAGTTCGATTCGGTTCTCAATTCAAGTAATATAAAATCTTCAGTACCATCTCATTTAAAAAAATTAAAACGGTTGAGTTTGGGTATTTTACTATTCACATCGATGATTTTCAATTCCTATTCGGTTCAATTTGAAAATCTTTGAGTCTCATGCTCACCCTCTAACACAAAGGTTCTCTTTTTAGAATTAGAGTTTCTCTTCTGTGGGTTAGGTTTGGGTAATTCTATTGGAGTTTCTTTCTGCATCCTAATCATATTATGTCCATGTTTTTTGTCCTTTCTTTTTTCGTAGTTTATGCTTTTTATAGATTTTTGTCTTTTATTAAAGATGATAAGCAAGTTAAATTGAACATGTTCGAATTGTGTTATTTTTAATTACAAGCTAAATTAGATCAATGAATCACAATATATAAAAAATTTTCGAGTCAGATCAAGTCAAAACACAAGATATTCATTTTTTTATCAACAAAATGTTTTATTTTTTTTCAAAATTAAATGAAATAAATGGAATGAAAGATATAAACTAAATACTTTTCAAGAATTAAATATAGTAAGTTAAGAAAAAACTTATTAAGCTAAATTTTAAATTTTAAATCTCTCACATATACATTAAAACTACATATCAAGTTTAAATGTCAGTACAATACTTTCAAATAATTAATAAACACTTAAAAAAGTTTCAATTAGTTAAATTTTGGACAAACTTAATATAATTCGCTATTATTCTTCTATGTCATCCTCTATGTAATTATTTTCCTGAAGAAGCATTTGATTTAGAAAAAATAACTATAATCTCACATCTTTAGTCTCCTCATTACCTACTCAAATCAATGATTTGACAATTAAAATACTAACACGAGGTTTTAAAAAATAATCTCATGTGTTTAGTCTCAACAAATGACAAAATAAAATTTATTAATTTCATATCCAAACAACTAATTGCAAGTAATAATCAATACTTCTGCTTTTTATAGTTTAGAGAACCTCTTCATTTGGTGATTATTTTACCACTCATGCTAAATGCTAACTCTAAAATAAATGTATTGATAGGAAATATGATATAAATAACTAAATATCTAGATTCATTCAATTTTTCATCAAGATAGCACATCTAATTTCGTTCCAGTTTTTATTGGTATATTTCCTTGAAATAATACATATTGGCAATTCATGTATTAGATAATATTCATGTAATATGTATTAAATATCATAAAGGTTATTTGTCTTTTATACATTACTTATGGTGCAATAGTAGTTATTTAATTTATTTAAATAACGACTATGATAAAGTCCATGTAATACAAATACTTTGTACAGATAGTTTGAGATATCCACTACATTACAAGTATAATTCATATATGTTTCTAGTCAATACACTATCAAGATTGGATATTAATAGTGTTGTTGAGACCAGCACGTATATGTTCATTCCTTAAGGGTCAATGAAATTACTACTTATATAAGTAAAAGTATGTGAGATACTTAGAACATGCATATAGGTGCTTATTAGACAATAAATTTATTGAATAACCTGCAAAAAATACACGTATAGAACAATGCATGCAGGTGTGTGATATATTCTTGTGAGTGATGTATAATAGTCTTTTGACTTGAGAACACCATAGTATCTTAATAATTGTATTCTATACTTTGATTTATGATTCAAATATCCCAGCCACGGATCACTTATAAGGCATAGTTTTGACATAGCAATAACTTGATGGTGATAGTAAGTATCCAAGAGAGGATTCACCAAATGAAGCATTTAGGGCATGTTTTATTAGTTGGCTTCTGGTAATGACTATGAAATCACTGGCCAAGGTGGAATGATATGATCATTGTTCAGTCAATAGTTAAAAAGGAATTTAATATAATCAAATTCATTAAATAAAATATATACTTTTTCATATTCTATTATTTAATTGGGACATCTTCAGTGAAAGAACTATATTACACTTTTATAGCTATCTTGCTAAAAGTATATGATCAAACCACCTTGATCATTCATGATTATAATGATTTGTCATAATGTATATGCTAGACACTATCATGATCTTTAAATATAAGGTTAATCAATGAGGAAATTAATGATAAATTAAATTATTTAATTTATCTAATTCAAAATTAGTTAAGAAATTAATTGAAAATTGTGATTTTTATTTATTTTCAAATAAGTTAGGAAGTCTATAGGGTCATACACATAAGAAATAGAGAGGTAAAATTAAAATGGATAAAGTATAGCTTAATTGCAGAGAGTTTCTTTTTTTTTTTAATGGAGAGAGATTCTTATAATTAATAATTAATTATAATTATTTAATAAGGATATGGACCTAACTATAATTTGGCCATGTAAGCTAACAAAGAGCTAGACACTAATTACTAATGAAGAGGTTAAAAAGCTAAGTTAACAAGTTTTTTGTGATGGTTCATTATCTCACAAAGATTACCAAATATGTTAAGGCAATCCTAAGAACTAAGGAAGAAAGAATAAAAGCCAATTTTCCCTTATAGCCTTGAGCACCTTGAATTTTATGGTTTTGTGCTTGAACGAGTGAAATTTGGCTTGCGACTCCTACCTTTTAT
Organism: Omphalea diandra; assembly: GCA_949677035.1. Classification (NCBI taxonomy): domain Eukaryota; kingdom Viridiplantae; phylum Streptophyta; class Magnoliopsida; order Malpighiales; family Euphorbiaceae; genus Omphalea; species Omphalea diandra. Next base: position 22,525 of record CATIWR010057609.1, on the reverse strand, counting down.
CAATCATCAGGGGATTGAGAGGACAAGGGATCATACTTTGGTAATAACCCTAGTCATGACACACATTTTGGATTAATGGGGGATCCTTTAGGTCTCATGTAAGATAAAAGCCCATTTTCCAAAGTAATGGTCAATGGGAGACCAAGGTGGGATAATACATCGGTACCATCCCTAGGTGAAATGTGGAGTCACCATTCGACTTTGGTCGTGACAAAATCTAGGAAAGAACAAATTTTAAGACTTTTTGAGTCAATTAAAAGGCCCAATCTATCTTCACCCTAAAGATTAGGTTCGAGAGTTGGGTACAATTTGGGGAAGGGTTAGGCACCCTCAAGTCGCCTAAATATAGGGATTTGACCTTTGGGCAATCAATGGTTCATTTTTATACTTTGCCTTTATTAATCAATCTCTCATTTATCCACATAAACACATCCATCTAAACAATCCATTAATCATAACCAATAAAAATGCAATGCATGAATGATATACAAATTGTAAGAAATTAATAAATAATATATACAAAGCAGGGATGAGGGATACATATCCAAATGGTGGGATTATCATGTAATGAACTTAAATTGTCAAAAAGCATGCATTATTTAACTTTTCTAACTTGTAAAAATGAGCACAAATTAGTTTATAAAACATAGGTCAAATGGAAAGAAAATAACCCCTAAATCTACTTAAAATGACTAGAACTAAAAGGGAACAATACTACCTCAACCTTATCCTTTAAGGTCTTAGCCTATTTAATCAATCATTCTCAGTGTCATTAGGCATGTTAGGGGTCAATTAAGAGGCCTAATCTACTATCCATTTTCATTAATAAACACACAAAGCACAATATGAAACATTCCACATAATAATAGCATACAATGGCATCAATAAAGAATGCATAACATAGTAAACAATCAAATAAGGACTAAAGGAGACTTAGGGCAGAATATGGGTACCAAAATAAGGGGTTATAGGATGATAGAATCCTTTCCCAACCTACCGTAGTCATCTTTGAATATTGCCAAGAATAATAAAAGTTACACTTTTAGCCATGAAAAGGCTAGTATGCAACTAGAATAAGAGAATAACCAAAACACTAAAAGAATGTTAAAACTTTTTAGAACAAAATACTAAAAACCCAAATTGGGGTCTTTAGATAGTGAATCCTCTCCCAAATGCATATATGCTTAGTGGTGTCACAAGGAGAACAAAAAGGAAGGGGGTAGCATTGAAATGGGGCTAACCCATTCTCCACCATGTTAATAGTGAGAAAAATGATAACTCCCAAAAATAAATAGCACAAATTCCTATTAAAAATGATAAATCAAGAGGTCGTTGGTTCTATTGAACCTCTCCCTATCATCTTCTCATGACCAAGCATATTAAGGAAATAAAGTATAAGGAAGAAAACATATGCGAACCAAAACACATATTTTGATAGTCATTGCCTCCAGAATATTGAATGGGGGTCATAGGTCTTTGTAACCTACCCCATTCTTACTATAGAAGGCTAAAAGATCATAAAAGAGCAAGAAAAACCCATAAAACATGTATGGAACAAAGTTGTGTGAATAGTGTTGTGAGCAGAATAATAAGTTGTATAGACCATAAAAAGGTATGTACAGCCCATTAGGGACTGCTAAAAATAGAAATCGAAAAACAAAAAGAAGAAGGGGAAGGAGAAGAAGAAAGGTAGGGGGAAAGAGTCCCTTAATGCCTTAAATATTATCTTTTACCCTTAGAGACACTATGATGTCAGAAATTTCTCCAAATACAAGGGAAAAGAATACTAAAAGCAATAGCAAAGTTTGGTTTTACCTTGAATCTTTTGGGTGTGTTTGTGATTTCTATTTGGGTGAGGTGTTTTTAGGGTTTGAAAGACAATTTTGGCAGAGTTTGGCTAGGAAAAATTAGCCAATCCCCTTTCTTCAAATGACATGGGCATTTATAGTTGTCATATTAGTGCACTAGAGCCTAAAAAGGTTATGGTTGCACTATGGACTTGTCCAATGACAACAAGGGAGATGAATCTTTTGAAATTAAGGTTTGCACACGGGATGTACTACCAGGGACGGGCTATACATCCCCCTGCCAAGGTTGTGCAGCCCTAGGGTTAAAGGGAGATTAGTTATAAAAGGTTCTCAAGGCTAGGGTTTTAGGGTAAGTTGTACAGCCTTATGTTTGGCTATACAGCCCTGGTTTATGGGTTGTACAACCTTGCTTGATGGGCTGTATAACCCATTACCCCTAGCTGGCAGCTTTGGATTTGGTCTTATGTTTAGGTTTGGTAGGGTGGCTTTGGTTCAAGGTTTATCCAACCTTTTGGTACTTTATTAGGCGTTATTTCCCCTATTTTTTAAGGAATAGTTCAAATAGTTTCTCATTATTGAGTTTGCATTCTAAGGCCCAAAATCTAGTACTAACACAACCTCTTTCATATAATGAGGCAATTTCTAAGAAGATGCTTCTTGGTATGGGCATCCTTTTAAAGGCATGAGAATGGAATTACTAACTTTAAAATATTTTCTACTGTTAGTAATGAATTAGTGATGAAATAATTAATTAATTAAAAAATAAAATATTTATTAAAGGTAATAAATGACAAGGTTGTTGTTGCTAACTATATTCATTTCAATAATGGCTTTAGCAAATCATCGCCAAAACTAATGGCACATAACAAAAAGGCTACGCTTTTAATGATGAAATATTTCATTTTAGGTACTCCTATTGCATCGCTAAATTTAACGACGAATGACATACAATCATTAAAATTATAATGACAATAACTTTAATAGTTGATGTTCTCCATCGTGAAAATCAAATAAGCGATGGAATTTCTTTTTTTAGTGATGAAAATTTTCATCACTAAATACAATATTCTTTTTTATAGTATATAGTTTTATAATTAAGCTAATTAACATAATTATTTATACATTATTTTTATGATTTAAAAAATAATAATTCTAAATATATAATTAAATCAATTAACTCGAATTATATTTTCAACTTAAAATAAAATGATAATGCATGAAGTAAAACTAAAAAAAAAAATTTTATATGAGCTAAATTACTAAAGGTATCCTTGCTAAAAGTATGAAAATGTTATAAAATATAAGTGAGAAAGATGCATAAATCTAATATTTTAAAATCTTAGATTAAAAAGTGGAGTAAAATTAGGGAGTGTGATCCTTATAAAACTTGTGGAAGGCAATTCTAAATCTTAACAAAGAGTATTAAAGCAAATAACTCAATTACAACAAATAATGATTCTCATAGACAAGTGAGCGGTGCTTGTGATGACTCTGATGACTGGTATGAGAAGATTGTTGTTAGATCAACTGGCGATATAACAAATGCCTCTTGAACCAATGTAGCATGATGACTCTAAGCATAAATTTAATGTGTAACTATGCTTTTGGTAGCACCATCAATCTAGTGAGGGTTGGCATGAACCTAATATAAAATAAGCTCACAAGTATAGAAATTGTTGAAATATTATAAGTGTTCATTATCTCATATCAAAGATGATAGATAATATTATGAGGTGCAAGAATAACTTAAAAATTTAAAATCCTTAAGATGTGATATAAAATACATAAGTGTGTTCCATACATTTTTTTTTTTTTAGAAAAGTAAAAAATTATCATAAAAAAAAGTCAATAGGCAATAACCTTGCATTGTTTGAGAGGATGAGCTTAACATCATGAGGCACCTCTTCAATCCATATCTACTCTACATTAACATCTTTAACAAAATGGACTAAATATTAGCATACCTTTTCATAAAAGCTAAAATTGCTTATTTATAATTGAGAAAAGAGTTGCATAATGTCTTACTGAATGACATCTCCTAATATCCCATGTTCAAGTTTCCCATGCATAACATCAATCTAGGCCTTTCAATCGGTTTGTACCTCAAGTTGTTTTATATTGCACTCAACCACTACAAATAATGCCCAATGCATAGCTAGCTAGAGCTTTAGTTAAAGTACTACAACTATGCATTTGAACCCATTTTATGCCAGCCAAAAAAATAAGTCCATATCGATCTTGTACAATAAAACCAAACCCAAATTAACCATTTTTATATATTGTAGTGCCAGTGTTCAATATTTGCTAATAGTTAAAAATGGAGAAATGTTGCATACCCTTCTCTAAGTTCCATACCGTGTGCTCGTGATTAATAAACATACTCACTAGTGTGTGTCTAGATAATGTTGAAGACACCATCTCAGATATTTGAAAACCTCCATCACAAATCCACTGTCCTTCAAATCTTTGATACTGGCACCATCTCCTACTCTCCATGGTAATCCTTCCACTACAACATGGTTCGATGCCATTATTTTCCGCCATAAATAACTCAGGCGATAAACAATCGAGGCATTTTCAAAGTATACTCAAAGATAATATTTTGGTTTAAGAGTTTGAGAAGTAAGAGATGTTTCATCATTCCCGAGCTTCCATGCTTATTTAGTTATCATCATAAAATTGAAGCAGTGGATGTCTCTAAAACCAAGCCCCGCTAAAGCCTTGGATATAACCATCCTATTCTAGCTTACCTAATGCATTTTCCTTACCCCATCCTTACTTCCCTACCAAAAGCCTGCTATAACACTTTCGATGGCCTTACACACTATTGTGGGTAATAGGAAACAACTCATTGTATATGTTGGCATAGCCTGGATTATTGTCTTGAGCAATATCTCTTTTCCTGCCTTAAATAATGATCCCTCCTTCCAATGCTTCAACTTATTGATCATTATGTCTTGGACGAGTTGGAGGACTTCTTTTTTAGATTTAACAATGAGTGTTGGTAAACCTAAATATTTGTTATGGTTCCCCATTGCTTGACCTCTAATCTATTTCAAAACATTTCCATTACCTCTATTGGCATATTTTTGCTTGTAGATAGCTCAAATTATCTAGGTTTTTTTTTTTTTTTTTGCTTTGATGGTTCCTCATAATTCTTAATAGTTTAGTAATTTTTATCACATTCAATATGTGTCACGTGAATAAATAAGATGTCATCATCTATGAATAAAAAATGGGATGTTTAGGGTACAACTTTAGTTGCCTTAAAACCATGAATCTTCCCATGATCTTTTGTTATTTGTATCGTGGAAGATAATCCTTATGCACATATCAAAAATAGGTAAGGAAAAAAAAAAAGGGTTCGTCTATCTAAACCATCTTTCAAGATAAAACGATTTGATGACACCCCATTTAGTAAAATAGAATAAGACACTATAGTGACATAACACATTACCAATGAAATCCAAATAGGATCAAATCCAATTTTTTCCATGATAGATTACAAAAACTACCACTCAACCTTGTCATCGGCTTTGTCAAGTATTGTTTAATGGCTAAACTCTCCCTCCTGCCCTTAGATTTCTTTTTCATTGAATGAAATATCTCAAAAGCTATTATGACCTGAGGCAAGATTAGTTTCAACCTACTAGCAATAGTTTTTATGATGATTTTATAGATCACATTACACAAGCTGAGAAGCCTAAAATCTTTTGGTGTTCAGAAGATTTAATTTTGGGGATAAGAATGATGATTGTATGATTTAAAAATGCAAAATTATGACCATTATTAAGAATATTTAAGACAATAGACATAACATCAATGTGAATAACATGCCAATATTTTTGAAAGAAAAGAGTTGATAGACCATCTAAACCATGAACTTTATTAGGATGCATCTGCTTTAGTGCTCGATATCCCTGTTTTCAGTATATGACTTTGTTAGCATTGCATTCATTTTTGTGGTTAGCTTACAATGAATAATGTCTGGAACTGTATGCATATTACGGGGGCCTATTGACTAAAACATATCAACAAAATAGTCAATCATGATTTTGCATTCTTATTTTCATCATAAAACCATCGACCATCATCCTTCTCCAACTGCTCAATTCGATTTATCATCTTTCTTTGATTTGCTTTCTTATGAAAATAAGATGTGTTCTTATCTCCATATTTAAGCTAATGAACTTTAGGTCGTTGGTGCCACATAATCTCTTCAAGGTGCAACAAGCCAACTATCTCACTCTCAATCAATTTTCCCTCCTTTATCGCCTCCTTACTCTAGTGATCGTACTGAATGAGTTCTAGCTTCTTTCGCAATTAGTTTTAATTTTTGTTTGAAATGTTTTCTCTAAATATATTGGATCTTTACTAATGATTTAGTAATAGTATAAATTTATGCGTTGTGTGGCATGACTATAATGATATATTTTAAATAAATTTAATATTTATTTTAATTAATTAATTAATTGAAAAATCAATTATTATTTTATTAAAGTTATTGTCAAGTAAATAAAATAATAAAATAATTTTTTAAAATTTATAATTATGTATGAATGTAGTTGTGATAAATGATTGTCTGTTATTCCATAGCGGCATATTTTCAAGATAAAAGCTTATTAAATTTAAATAAAATAATTCCTGATAATCAATGAAATAAATTATATTAATTATTTTGTAATAAAAAATAAATTTAATAGATAATTATCAATTATATATATGCAAGATAATTATAATAAAATATTATTTATTGATTCATAGTTTTTATATTGTGTAACATAATTTTAAGAGAAAATTTATTCAACTCAAATGGAGTAATTCATGACAATTTGTTGCACTACCGTTAGCCTTTATATATTTAGAATGTTACATAATCAATGAAATTAATTTAAATTTTAGCTTCATATTTAAAATTTTTACTGTTTATATTTTTTAAATTTCTTATTTAGAAGTTATTTAAAATTTTTACTTTTTAAATTTTTTGTTTAGAATTTTTTTTATTACATGATCTTAGCTTCCTATTTAAAATTTTTAATTTCTTATTTAGAAGGTCTTTTTTTATATGATAATTAATTTTTTATTTTCTATTTAGAATTTTTTGATATGACAATTTTTTTTATAATATAATATAAAAGAATGAGTGGCTGCATTATACAATATCTAATAAATGATAAATAATTATATAAAATTAATAATATCTATTAATATTAATATCGAAGATAGATAATATTATGGGGTGTGCGAGAATAACGCAAAAAAAAAAAAAAAAAAAATCCTTAAGATGTGAAATAGAATGCACAAGTGTGTTTCATAGTTATGTCAAATGTTTTCTCTAAATATGTTGGATACTTAATAATGACTTTTTTTCTTTTTTTTGAGTTTAGAAAAGAGAAATTTTAAATTTTAAAAATATGTTGGATCTTAATAATGTCTATATTTTATTTTTTTTAGCATGGAAAAAGGAGATTTGAATTTAAGATTTTGACTTTATTTATTTTCCAAAAAATATTTTTTACACTTTATGATGTTTGGCGTGTTCAGAAAAATTGGTTAATAGAAAAAAAATTTAGTCAATGGAATATTAAATTATTTTTAAGTAAAATAACTTCATTTTTCAAAAAGAAATCATTTTTCAGATTTGACAAATTTATCTAAATGAAAAATAAATCATATAAACACATATTCATTATTATATTTATTATTGTTGTTAATTATATTTTGCCACTAATACTCATCACCTGGTGGTTGTAAGTGATTAATTGAATCTATAAAAATTTTCATTTTAAATGCACTTTCTTTATATTGAATAATAAATAATATAAATACAAGATATTTATTGTCTAAGTTTTATTTTTATAAGTTAAAAACTTAGTATTTTTAATATATTCTAAATATCAAAAAATATTTTCATTCATAAATAAGTTTTTATGAAATAAATAAAGTTTTTATTTAAAAAAATATATTTAATCACTAAGCTAGGCTTGCATATACATTTATCCCTTTATTAAACCAAATATAAAGTACTTCTCGACAATCTCAATACCTAACTTAGCTCAAAGCGTGAGGGATAAAAAAAAAAAAAAAAAAAAAAAAAAAAAACAGGAAAAAGGAATGTGAAAGGGATCTGATTACGGAGAAGCACTTTGATTAGCAGCACTAAGGCATGTTTGAGACTGGACGAAAAATGGATGGAGCGAAAGAAAACAGGCAGAACGTTATTAAAAGATTCTATTTTTAATTTGTCTGAGAGGAGGATAAAATTAAAATTAGAAAAAAGTCGAAAAAATGGGCAAAAAAGTGGTAAGAGGGCTTCCAAAAATTTCTCTATATACAATATTTTGAAAATAAAATCGAATCTATCAATCGAATTAATAAAATTAAAAATTAACTAGTGATTTATTCAATTTAGTTTAAACTATTTTCAATATTATTTGTTTAGTTATTATAAATATATTTTTATATTTTAATATTTTCTAATTTTTAAAACTATTTTAATAGTATTTTATTATTATAAATCAATTAACTAGATCAATCAAATCAGTTGAACTAAAAATCAATTAATTGACTGATTTATTAACCGATTTGATTTTAAAAATATTGTCCATATATAGGATGAAAATTGGTAGAAATTAAACAAAATTGCTACCATCTTTGTGAGAATCAATATATATAATTAATTTTAATTAAATATTTATCAGTTATCAAATAATTATATTTAGAATATAGTATTTTAATAAATGATAATATAATATATTTTAATTTTACTACGTAGCAAGTAAGCTATAATAATTAAATATTTAGTTTATTTAATTAATCAAAAAATTTAATTATGTAAAAAATTTTTCAGGTGAAAATAATTTAAAAAATTTTAAAATATAAAAGAATTCACATAAAAATAATTTAGAAAATTTAATTATATGAATTTTTTTTTTAATATTAGAAAGATATAAGACTTTAATAATAATAAATATTTAATTTTCTATATAATAAAAATTTAAAGAACTAAAGAAAAATAGGTAATAAAAGAAAAAATAAACTATTAATTTTTTATTTTCTATTGAAATAATTATATTATTATTAAAATTTATTATACTGATGCAATTATAGTTTATTATTTTACTAATTAGATAATAATTTTTCATAAAAATAAAATATAATTTGAATAATAATATACTAATTTTAATTATATAATTAATTAACTAATTATTTGATAAAAATAAATATTAAATTTATTATTATAATCATACTATGAATTCATAATTTTTTTTAATAAATTAAATTTTACTAATAAAAAAAAAAAAAGAGAAAAACATAACTTTGGAGGGCCAACCAAGCCAAATGGATGGGCTACCTCGGTACACCCAAGTTCTAGATATTCCAAAGTTTATGTGAAAAAACCCCATATTATCTCAAGTGCGTGGAAAAACCCGAATGAATACGAGCTGAAAAAAGAGACTGTAAACGAATCTACATGACAGTATACCAGAGTTGACCGTCATCAACAATTATGTAAAGAACCAAATTGAAAAAGGCGGTTTCTTTCCTCCTGTTTTTTTGTTCATTCCAAACAAAAAGGGGGAGCAAAATATCTTTCATTTTAAATTCTACTCCTCCCATTTCCTTTCCTCCGATTTTTCTTTCCACCCACAATTTGTTCCCAAACATAGTCTAAGCGCCCAATCGCTAGCATCTGATTTTTATTTTTTATTTTTTTGGTAATAATGTCTGAATCAAATTAAAAAAAAAAAGAAGTCAGCTTTAACAAAAACGCGTGGATGTTTATTGCTCTTTCCTCTTCCATTTACAATAACAACAATATTAAATCACGTCACTGTCAAGGTGGACAGTGAAATTCTGAATAATATTGTATTTAATTTTCTTCTTTATAAATTTATATGTTAAATTTGATTAAATATTATTTATTTTTATTTCAATCATACTAAAATTTAAACTTATTTTGTTTATTTTGTTTACAATTATGTAATAATATTTAAAATAATTAAACATATCTCTAATGATAATAATACCTTTTAAAATTACATTTAATTATTATAAATATTGTTACTTTGATTTCTATAAAAAGTAAATAATAATATAAATTTTAACATATCAAAATATATAAACTAAAAACAATATGATAAAATTTAATGTAAAATTTATAATAAAAAAAATCGAAATATGGTGTCGGATGCGTCACACTTGTGCCTCCGTCTCATTTCTTACTCAAAGTACATATTATTGTTATGTTATTTAAATTATAATTGTTATTATTATAAACGACATGTTGCATCCCTTCACCTGTTGGTTTAATTTTACCTGAACTAACAATTTATAATTATATTATCTCTAAATAGAAGTTTATAACGGAGATATGCTTGAATTTATAAATGATAAAACAGAAATATATTTTTTTGATCATTTCAGTTGATTAAAAAGCTATTTGAATATAAAAGTTATGAATAAGTGACAGATGATAGTTTGTTCTTTTTCTTTCTTATTTTTTTTTAATACATGAAAAAATAAATTCACTTTTTTTAATGGTTTTTATATTTTAATGTATGTAGAAAAAATAAGGAAGAAAAAGAAAAAATATGTTGTTACCTATTATTTATTCATGACTTCTATGTTTAAATAATGTTCTAATCAGTTAATTAAAATAGTAAGAAGGCATTTTTATTCCTTGACTATAAATTTAAGTATATTTGCATTAAAAACAATATTATTATAAAGTCGTAGGTAGGATTAGTTAAATTAAGATCCATTTAAATTTCTGTCTATATAAAGGCGAAATCATTCTTGCTTTGTAAGGCGAAACAACGATGACCAGCCCGCAAACAGATTCATTTGATTATAGAACAGAGCTTCTGTCACCGCCTCCACCAGGGGAGGATCTCTCTGTGACAAGCATCCCCTCCTGGAGACTTAACGTCGATCAGTTTCAATTGCCTGAGAGACGTCTTGATTCTCAGTCTGGCATTCGATCCTTTTTAACAACGCTAAGTGAGCTTCCATTTAATTTGAATTCTAAAATTAGTCTTTTTTAAAAAAAAAAAAATTTGGGTCATAAAGTAGTATCAGGGGTCAGTTTTGGATGCTTCGTGAAATGAGAAAAATAGTAAATAAACTGAGCATGAAGATATATAGTTAGATTCTCACCCGCTTTCTCTTTATCTTTGGCTAGAGAGACAAAAACAAATTGCAGAATATTACAACAGGCAGGAAAAACTTCTTAAAGCGTTCAATGAAGCCGACTGCTTCACTGAGCTGGGTATTTTACCAGGCGCTTTAACAGAGGTTTGTTTTACCCTTTGATGATTGAAGCAGTGAAGGCTAGTTGAGCTGTTTAATTACGATTATATATGCATGGATACAACTATGTGTGTGTGTTATATGCAGACTGAAATTAAAGAATTAGCGAGGAATGAAAAGATAGCAATCTACGCATCAAACGTAGCAAACTTGGTGCTTTTCGTAGCAAAAGTGTATGCTTCGGTCGAGAGTAAATCAATGGCAGTGATAGCATCAACAGTGGACTCTCTTTTGGATCTCTTGTCTGGTTTTATTCTTTGGTTTACTGATTATGCTATAAGAAAGCCTAATCAGTATCGGTATCCCATTGGCAAGCAGAGGATGCAACCTGTGGTAATTAAAGGAAAAAAATTACATATTCTTTTTTTTGAAAAAAAAAATGAAAAAGTAATATGTAGGAGGTTACATTCGTGCGAGTATTATCATAATTAAGGATACTAAGATCTACATGGTACTTCAAGTGTGTGTGAGTTATTTAAGTTAGCACGTTTTTACAAAATTGTTATGATTTTGTGAATATTGTATTTTGTCTCTAACCTGTAAATATATATATATAAGCATATGACATCCCACATCAATTGTGAAAAGTGTGGGTGGATAGATTATATAGAAAAATTTAGCGATTTTTATTTTCTTAATGTTGTTTCTTCATAGCTAAGTAAAAGTTTCGCAGGGAATAGTGGTTTTTGCTTCAGTAATGGCAACTCTTGGATTGCAGATATTGTTTGAATCAGGACGAGAACTCATGACTAAGGTTTAAAATTCTTCTTCTTCTTATTATTAATTTACTATTCCTTCACTGAACAACGTCACAAATATATATGTAGGCTCAGCCGGAAAGAGATTCAAACAAAGAAAAATGGATGATTGGGATTATGGTTTCGGTTACGGCCATTAAATTTGTACTCATGGCATATTGCCGCAGATTCAAGAATGAAATCATTAGGGCATATGCTAAAGACCATCTATTTGATGTCGTTACCAATTCAATTGGTTTGGCCACAGCAGTTTTAGCAATTAAATTCTACTGGTGGCTTGATCCTCTTGGAGCTATTCTTGTAAGTGCAAGTGTTTATTAAATTAATTCAGCATGTTTTGGGTAAATTGGAATGTTAGGAAAAGGACTGCCAATTTTTTGCACTATAAAACAGGCACTTATGGCTGCTGAAATAATATTCATGCATTCAATATATATATATATATCCATGACAGTTGATATATATGCAGATAGCTTTGTACACAATAAGCAATTGGGCAGGAACGGTTATGGAAAACGTTTGGTCATTGATAGGGAGGACAGCTCCACCAGAGTATTTAGCAATGCTAACATATCTAATATGGAATCATCACGAGGATATCAAACACATAGACACCATTAGAGCTTATACATTTGGATGTCACTACTTTGTAGAAGCAGATATTGTGTTGCCAGAGGATATGTCCCTTTGTCAAGCACATAACATTGGAGAGACACTTCAAGAGAAGCTCGAACAACTTCCTGAGGTCGAACGAGCGTTTGTTCATGTCGATTTTGAATTTACTCATCAGCCAGAACACAAGCCCAAGCGAACATGATCGTTTTTAGCATATCATTAAATTTAGACTACTGATGAAATTGTGATAAGTTGACCTTTTATATTGCGAATCATAATGTAATAACAAGTACTGAAGGGTTGGAATAAATAATGCATCTTATTTTATATATTCTGACTGATTTTTTTTTTAATTGAAAACAAAAGAGCAATGCAGCCTAAAGAGGGAAACGCATTATAACCAAGGGGCTATGGCTTATTCTGTATGATACCTTATAAATTTCAAAAGAATAGAATTCTGAATATTCTTATACACCCTGCTAGTATTTGGCTGAATTGAATTATAAATGAATTGATTCCTCTATTTTCAAAGAAAATATACAGAGGCAAAAGATGTAACTTTATAATCCTGCAAATTACGATTTTTTTTTTCCTATAGATCCATTGAAAATTAACTCATCTCTCTGATCCATGTTAAAAACAGTATAACTATAGAACAGATGGGAAAAAAAAAGCTCTCTTAAATCATCTACGATAGACAATCAATGTTTGTACTTTGAGATTTTTAATATGATGATGCTAGCCAGCAAAAAATCTTTTTTTAATATGATGATGCTAGCCAACAAAATCTTCTTAGAATGAGGGAATTTAGTTAATAGTCCATGATGAAGGAAGACGGAACTGAGGAATTTGGACCTACATCTAACTGAAAGCCTATGTCCCCTCACGGTAACCTAAAAGACAATGGACAAGTTTACGTAAAAATTAATAATTAATGACAAATATAGCTCAAGCAACTACAATTCCTGAAAAAATTGTTTTTCAACATAATATTCCAATTTTATGCTCATTCTCTGATTTTCATAATTAATTCCACTCAATTAACTACCGAAATAGATGATACGATAAAAAAAAAATAATGAAAATTTTTTTTATCTTAATCAACTGAATTTATCAAATCAAGAAATATCAAAATTAACCTTCTGCCATTATTAATTCTTCTTCTCAAACACTTCTTTTTTTATCATTTTCATTTACGTTTTTTGGTGAATCAAATATTTCTCAAAGTCATTTATGTTTCTTGATGGATTAAAATCAATAAAATAGATACTCTTAGCAAACAGTTGCAGATTTGTAAGTTTTGTTCTAAAGAACGAAAGTTTTACGTTATATATATTTCTCACTTTAAAAACATATTTAACATGATTTTAAATACTTATTTTATTATTTAGAATAAAAAAAAATCATGAGTTTTCACGTATTGTACATGAAAAAAGATAAAAATGAGCATGATTGAGCTCAAAACCAGTCATAAAAAGAGAGAGAAAATCGAGTTGTTGGGATTAAAAACAATGTTTGCATTTAATTCTTTTTTACACTGTAAAATATTTACAAACAATTAATTATTTGTTTATTATTGATTTAAAAATGGTTTATTTTGTGTTACTTTGGAAACAATATTCTTGTTTACTTCTTCCTACACCATAAAACATTTATAAATAGTTTATTATTAATTTATTATAGTTTATTACTGATTTATAAATTGTTTATTTTGGGTTTAATTTTGATTTAGTGAAACCATCGATAAAAATTAAAAAAAAAAGAAGAAAGACAATTAGAACTTAATATTATTTTTAACATTTAACAAACATAATTTTTATTTTGTTTGCTTTTATTTTAGATTTATCCGTTCAAAATTTTTTAAAATTAAATACATAAAACATTTTTCAAGAAAATATTTATTTTAGGTTTATTTTGGATTTATATAATCATTGATAAACAAAAAAAAAAAAAAAGAAAAGAAGGAGAACAATTAGAACGTAGACATTATCTTCAATATCTAATAAACACGATTTTTTTTTTATAACAACATCAAGTAAAATATATTTATATACAGTAAAAGTTTATTTTTATTTTATTTACTTTTATTTTAAGTTTATATGTTCATAATTTTAAAAATTAAATATAAGAATAGTTTTTAGAAAAATGTTTATTTTGAATTTATTTTTAGTTTATGCAACAATCGATAAACAAAAAAAAAAACAATTAGAACATAGAAATCATCTTCAACCTCTAACAAACATGATTTTCTCCTCATTCATGACTAATTTTTAGCTAAAAAATATTTCATTGTAAACTAATTTTCATTTAAAATACATAAAAACTCATGATTTTTTATTATAAACAACAAAAACAACTATTACATCTTAGAAAATAAAAACAAAAACCTATATGTATCTCTATTTTCTTGTTATTTTTTTAGAGAGAAAAAAGAGAAAGAGAGTTTTTTTTTGCATTATTTTTCTTTGTTGCCAACGTTCATAATGTCTTTATCTTCTTCTTATTCTTCTTGTTCTTTAATTTTTTAGAGAGAGAAAGTGAGTGAAAAAAATAAAAATAAAGAGAAGAATATGAAAATAAGTAACAAAAATCAAAATGCAATAAATCAAACATGAAAATAAAAAAAATTTGAACAAAAATCAAATTCAAAAATAGGGGAAATGATAATGGTGCAAATGAGAAGCAATAACTGTGCAATACTGAACGTTGCAATATGTGTAAATTGTAAAAAAAAATAAAAGATAATATAATAAAATAAATAATAATATACCAAAATGTTTTTTCAAAAAACGTGAAATATAAAAGTTTTTAAGGAAAAAAAAAAAAAGGCAAATCATGTAATAATCTCTAGCCCAAAAGCCCACAACCCAAAAGCAAATAAAGGATGAAAAGGCACATGGACCACAAGCCCATGAGTCCAATACATGTTCATACACGGGCACGTAAGCCAAACCGAAAAAAGAAAGAAAACCTGTGGGCCACCCTTACTTACCACAAATAGTCGATGATAAAATCTTATAAAATGAGAGGACCAAGGATTATTTGGAGGAGACCATTAATTGGTTGGGGCCACAGACAATAGAGAAAGAGAACAGAGAGAGGGAACAGAGAACAGAGAGAGGGAACAGAGAATAGAAGATGAAGTGTTGAACTAAGTTGGTCAAATTTTATTTTTAATTTTAACAAGTTAAATTGATGGTTATTAATATTAAGTATTTTTTTTTTATAGAAAATAAGGTTATAATAAGTTAAAAAAAAAAGTTAAATCTTCAAATCTAAAAAATTGGCATATAATTTGCGCCTAAGAAATAAAGATCACGGTCAATAAAGTCAGCCGCAACTGCTATTATAACATCTTTAATTTTTATAAATTAATTCTATTAATTTAGGTCATAGAAGCATTCTCATAGTTCTATTTGTACTATATTTAAGTAAATTAATGACTTAATTGTATGAAATAATTTTTAGATTTAATTATAAATATTTTGAATATATATATATTAGTGTCTTAAATTATTAATTTAAGTTTTAAATAGTTAAATTAGAAAACAGATATATAGGTGTCAATATTATATAATTGGATGATATTAATAAGATTAAAGTTTAAAGGGATTAGATTAATAATTTGTCAAAGAACTAGTTTAGTAATTTCATAAGTTTAAGTAAAGTAGTGGCTGTCACATCCTTTGAGCCGTGAAAAAAAAAAAGTGAAAGCAGATTGTGATTAAACAAAATAATAATAAAAGAAGAGATTGAAGTTTTTATGAAGGCTTTTAATAAATATTTTAGAGGAACGATGATTATTAAGTGTTTATTAGTTTTTTTTATATTTTTTGAAGGTAAGTAGATCTATTTATATTTTGATATATTTATAGTTAAGTTAGAATATTTAATTTGATGTAGATGGATGCAAATAAAATAAATTTGATAAATTAAATTAAAAGTGCATCATGTGATTTCAATTTGATGTTTTAATTGAAATTAAATTAGAAAATTTAGCTAGATCATTGATTAATTATAATGAATAATTATAAACCTGTATATAACATATATTTTTGTGATTAAATGATCTTGAGGATCAATTAAAGCAAAATAGAAGATTTAAATAGTTTGATTGAATAATTATGATAATTTTATGGACATAGATTTTGTGTAATAGATTGAAAATTGTATACTAAAGTTATAAAGATTTTTCACTGTTGATTTTTTTTTTATATATTTATGGTATGAATGTCTAGTATTACAAATTAAGATTTGAGGTCAATCCAATAGTGAATATCAAATTTTGTTTGATTATGAACTTATGCAGTATTATTATATAATTAATTTAAAATAATAAATAATATTATTTAATCTGAAAATTTATATACGGTATCTTCAATATATCTAGTTGCATATATATTAATTTGAGAATTTCTGAGATAGAGTAGATATAGGTTTAATATTTTTTTTGTATCTGCTATCCTGTAGAGACTATTGTGTAAAACAACCTATTTTTAGCAATTATTTGATGTATAAATAACTTCAATTTGATCTCAAATTTCATATGTAATATTCTAGATACTTAATTTATATATAATTTTCTTAAAATTTTGGGAGAGAAACTGATAAAGGTTATCATACTAGTTTTAATTATTAATCGGTCCAGAGTTGTGTTTAGAATAGCTCACTAAAAGTAATTAATTTGCAGGATTATTGGATTTAGAAAATTAAGCAATTTATTGGGATAGTTAGTCTATATTTTTAGTTATAAGATAATATTTAATTGGTATATTTTAGAATTTAAATTAAAGATTTTAAAGATTAATTTCTCACAACTATTAATTTTAGGGTTTTATTATAATTAAATTATTTAAGTTGTCTATTAGATTAAACATATATAATGACACTAATTATATTTTATTTAGTCTCTAAATTTTAAATGAATATTGTATCGAAATAACTATTATTAGTAGATGTTTATACATATTGATTTAGGTGGTGTTATTGGTGGCTAACAGACTCAGTGAGGGAACTTTTTTATGTTTGCAATCATGTGAAAGATTATATGGGGTTTGTTAAACTTAATGATAGTGGACTATTTGTGTAATTGCATTTGTGTGAATAATTAAATGTTTACTTAGAAGTCGGGGAGCTACTATATATTTTATGTGGGTATCTTTATAGTTGATACATTGTGTTGTGAATTTTGTGTTACTTGTGATGTATTAGTTGGATTCTATTGTGTTATGTTTGGGGTAAGATAAGGAATTGAATCCCTATGGTGCACCTCAGTGTGTGTGTGTGTATTTGTTTATTTATATTATCCAGCTTGTTGGAGAATTATTTGGTGAATATTTCATAGTGTCTAAATGTGTGTGTGTGTGTGTGTGTGTGTGTGTGTGTATGTATGTACGTATGTATGTATGTATGTATATATGTATATGAAGACTACATGCCCCATATGTTTGTTTGAAGGTTCTACCTAAGTCTTTCCTAAAATATTGTGATTCTATATGTGTCGTTGTATCTCGTGACCTGTATCTATGAATGACATGTGATGAATATTTTACTTTAATTGCTACTTGGTTTTATTGTGAAACTTGCTACGTATTTGTTAGTTAAATTAGTACCATATTATTCTATAAAGTTCAAAGCTATGTAAAAGGTTAGGACATTCTCTACCTCATATAATTTCTGATTGAGCTATAGTTTGCTCACTCCCTTTCAACAATAGTTTTGCAGGTTGAGTTAGATTGGAAGTGTCTTACTTTCTTCTCCAAATTTGCACTTGCAAGGTTTAAATTATGAATTATTTGTTATTAGGACTCTTAGTTGATTTGCAACTTTTAGGGTGTGACTATATTTTATGTCCATTTATATTTATTAGGAGCAAAGATCAATTGGGTTTTCATTAAATAAATTATTTATCATTTGATTTGTGAATGATATGAGTTATTAGAATTGATTGAAATTTTAATTATCTTAAAATAAAATAATGCTATAGTCTTATTAGTTCTGTGGTGCTTGATGATAATTGAAGTATCTGAGAAGGCTTGTGAGGCTTGTGAGTTTACAGTCTCACTCATGCCTAGTAACCCTCGTACGAAAAGCCATTCGCCACCGCAACCTTTAAATCTTAAATGCTTCCTTGGTTTATAAGTCAAGCAATGCAATAAATGCATCTTCATCAACCAATCCAAATACACAAAAGATATACTTAAGAAGTTTAGAACATATGATTGTAAAAGTGACAAGAGACTAATGAGATCAACAATTAAACTGGACAAGGATAAATCGAGTAAACCTATAAATGAGAAGGAGTCTAGAGATATGATTTGTTCTCTTTTTTATCTTACTGCTTATAGACTTGATACTATGTATAGTGTACGTTTATGTGTTAGATTCCAATCTTGTCCTAAAGAGTCTCATTTGCATGTAGTTAAAAGAAATTTGAAATGCTTATATGGCACTATACATTTAGGACTTTAGTAACCTAGAAATTCATCTTTTGGTCTTCTTAGATATTCAAATTCAGATTATGCTAGCAAAGAAATTTGAAATACTTATATGACACTATGCATTTAGGACTTTAGTAACCTAGAAATTCATCTTTTAGTCTTTTTAGATATTCGAAGATTATACTGGTAGTTTACCTAATAAAAAAAAGAACATTCAAAACTTACCAATTTATTAGTGAATGTCTTATTTCTTAGTTTAAAAAGAAGCATGTTTTAGTTGTCTTATCCACCGACAAAGGAAAAAATATCACTAGGGATTGTTGTTGCACAAGTTTTATGGATGAAACAATAACTTAGGGACTATGAAAAAGAGATTATTCACATTCCCATCAAATATGATAACAAAAGTGCCATTAATCTTTCAAAGAAATATTATCAAAGTAAGCATGTAGACATTTCATATCATTTCTTGAGAGACCATATGCAAAATGGTAATGTATTAGAATCCAGTGGCGCAACTAACCAATTAACGGATATTTCATCAAACTCCTCAATAAAAAAAGGGATAAATTTCATTAAGGAGTTAGGAATGTTTGATGGGAGTTCTCTAGGTTGAAAAGGTGTCAATGTTTGCATTGATTGATGTTTGATATGTATATGTTGAAATTGTATTACTTTGATTATTTGTATGTGATGAGATTGGTTGATTGAAGTTGCATATAAGTTTTTCTATGTTTGTATGCTTGAATCAATCATCTAAACATCAAATTGATCATTTAATATAGGGCCAATTCATTTTTTTTATATTTAAACTTGATTTTCAATCAAACCTATAAATCACAATCAAGACAATATTTAGATGTCGAGATTTATAAGCCATTCTATTCTTTAGCCATATTTTGAATTTTGCATTCGCTGTCTAATCTTTACCATTGTGATTTTTCAAAAAAATTTTAAATTTCTCGAGTTTCAACATGGCTTTTCATGGTTGAACTAGCAAGTACTCACAAAATTTGTAATTTGTGACCGCAACACTCCTTTAGTGATTGTGATTTACAAAAACCACTTGGTAATAATCAACTTTTTTCAAATGAGTAGTTTTGTATTAAATGAAAAAACTAGTTGTTTTTCATCTCTTTTATGCCTATTTAAATACTTTTTATGCATTTCCTTTCACTTTTCCTTCATTTTCTTCTTCTAACAATCAAATTCTCCCTTTCCCTTTCCTATTTATCTCTTCTACTTCTTCTTTCACTTCATCTCTTCTTCCCAAATGGAACCTAAGACCAAACCTACCAAAGAGTGAAAGGATAAGGTCCCAATAACCTCCTCTTCTCCTAAACAATCTCTTTTTCACCTTATGAAATTGTTACTCAAGATGAGAAAAAAAAAAAAAAGAGATCAATTGATCAAGGACAAATTAATTCTTCTAAATAAAATCCCTTTCTTCTTCACGTTAAAAGCCCTTAAAACTAAAGAAGAAATATCTGCCTACCTCTCCAAACTCAAATGGGAGAAGTTCATTTCATAGAAGAACTTGGGTATGATGAGTTGACAAGGGAGTTTATAGCCACAATGGTCATCAACCGTGATCTAACTCATGATGTGGGCCAATACGGTATGTTATTTAGATGCTTTGGCAGACTCTTTCAAATCTTTTTGATCTCCAAACCAAAGGGGCATGGCAACTCCATGACCTTCATATTGACTTTAATGACTTTTAAAGGAAATTTTCTATTGAAATAAACATGACTCCAAAACTTGCCTCTCCAAAAACATCATTTATCTTACCTTTTGGTTTTTGTATAGGATTGTTACCTTTTCTATCAATGCTTAGGACTATGGGAATAAAAAGGTCTTTCAAAAAGACTTATGCTTTCTTTATGGTCTTATTGAAAGCCAAACCATTAGAACTGGTCAATTCTTAGTTAACAACTTGCGTACTTGGGGAAATCCAAGCATGGCCACATTTTTCTTTCCTCACATATCATAACCATTGCTAAACATGTAGGTGCCTTAACCCATATAAATCTAGCTTTTCTTAAAATCTCTTACCCTACCAATGTCAATCCTCTAGACCTCAACTATCTCCTAAATGCCAAAACTATCAAGCCTATAAGATATAAGTATCTCCTTAAAGCCTTGTGAGTGAGACTTTAAGATGTTATAAGGTAATAAAAAAGGAAGAGATTAGTTTTACAAAAGGGAGAATAAGTCTTAGAAGAAGAGGTACCTATACAAGATTCCCCTCCTCCTCATTCTTCTCGAATTTCTTTTACCTTCATTAATAAAAAGTTGAACAAGATGTTTAGAAAGTTCAAACTTTTTATTCATATTCATGGGAATATTAAAGAGATACAAGTGAAGATGAAGCTCACCCATTGTCATCTACACGACTATGAGAAAGAGAAGAGTGATGAAGAAAAGATCAAACATAACCTCTCTTGATTCCATTTCTTATTTTTTTTTAATTTTCTTATTTTGATCAAATTTTGATTGGCCCATTACATTGATCAAACATTATCCAAGTTCTAGATGAAACCATTTAGTCTAGACGAACTTGCAGTCTCACTTGCATCTAAAAACTTTAGCATAAAAAGCCAATCACGATCATGATCTCCAATGGACACCCATAAAGCCACTTGAAGTATGCCATATGTCCAAAGAGGTGTTTGACCATCAGAAGATCGCAACTGTGACACTAAAGTCGTGATTGTGACTAAGAAACAACTTTGAACCAATTAGTCTAGGCCAAAATATGGTGGGAGTCACTCCCTTATTCTAGCGTCATCATAAATCACAATCGTGACCAAATCTGTAACATCCCTATCCACATTCATTGGCATTATTACATGAACATATTCATTGCATAAATGATATGAAATCCCACATGAACATATGCATTGGATAAATGATCATTTAGTCATGCGATTTGTAGAAGCATGACAATGACACTTGCACCATTATATTTGGGACACATGAACATATATGTAGTGTTTGTATAGCTGCATGGAAACTTGTCTTATGTTATGTACATGTTATAACATCATAAATAATGGTGTTATAAAGCTTATTTAAGAGTACAAGGAGCATTTAAGGATTGAGAGATGGATAAAGGTGCTTAAGAAGTGAAGAAGAGGGACTAAAAGAGGAAAAGTGAACTTCCAACCGATGGAAATGAAGCACCATTATTTTATATTGTTATAATAAGTTTATATCTGACAATTAAGGTAAAAAATGAGGGGTAATTCATGAGGTATGGCAGAAAGAGAGTGAGAGAGAGAGAGCTAAGGAAGAAGAAGAAGAAGAAGAAGAAGAAGAAGAAGAAGAAGAAGAAAAAGAGAGGGAGAAAAGTGAGCTGCCTAAGTTTTTCTATTTCTGGGATAATAGGTAAGTTAATTTATCTTCTTCTCAACTGAAATTAACTTCTCATGACATGTTAATCATGCATGGTTAGTGAGAATTATAGAGAAATTGAGGTAGAGCTCTTGGATGGAAGTTAAATCCAAGAGAACAAAAGCTGTTTGTGTTGTGTTTTACTGTCATAGCAGAATTTTGTATCCCCGATTTCAGAACCCTAGAAGAGGAATTA